>CM069443.1:80863448-81085868 GCA_035610835.1 Ophiura sarsii
TATAAACATTATATGTTTACCAGAAAAACATAATTTTCCTATATATTTGACAGATTTTGCTAACATTTTGGCGACAAACAGCAAAATTAAGGATTTTAAACCCATAAATATTACCAAAAATGGCTTTGGAAAGGGGTCATCCAGTTACCAGAGGGAGAAAAATGGGTGTGATCCAGTTGAATAGTGCAGGACTCCTAATCATAAGGTTGTGAGTTCTAGCCCCGCTGGTGCCAATGTGTTCGGTCCTTGAGCAAGGCACTTAGTCTACATTGCCTATTAGGGGGTTACTTTATGTGGTTATGTATGTTTGTTCATGTTGGTTTATGTCGCAACTTGGCGCTAATTTAGCTGTTGCCTGGACGTTGCATTGTTTAATAATGTATTTAATTTGTAATGTTGTTACAATTCAGCCGGTTGGCTGCGATGACAATAAAACTTTAAAAAAAGAAATCTTATCAATCGGAAGACTTGCAGTTGTTATCACAATATGGTCCAGTAAAGATACATTGTCATGCGTCGAAAGCTGTCTATCCATTTTGAACTACGTAGTAATAACAAGCAAGATAACCATGGTACTACAACAAGCGGTAAACTTTACATAACAACACTATACTAAAAATGATACATAAGCATAATGAGTAAAGTTGAATGCATCGTATTTAGAACATTTCTCATTAAGAATTCTATCACATCCATACTCTCGATATAGTTTCCAAAGTATCATAGTAAAACGTGATTTACATGATGAATTTATAGAAAGTCCTTTTACATTTTGAGTGATTTGATTACAACCAAGGATACGAGAATACGTGTATCACAACTTTAATTGAATTCCTTGAAAATGAACAATTATCTGCAATATTATATGGGAGGACTGGGAATTCTATTAATAGATACCATTATTGAGGAATGAATGTTAGTTTCATTATGTTTTGAATACAAACAGGAGCCTGCCTTTAAAACACTAATGTAAAATCGATACAATGGAAATGAGTGTAGCATACATGGAGATAGAGTAGCTAGCGAATAGGAGCTAAGAACACTATTGTAAAATCGATAGCTATAAGGACACACTGCAAAACTATAGTACGACTCTTACGTACATGTATAAGTGACTTGTACGTAAGACTTATACGGTAGTCAACAAAGTAAAATTGTGCATCACCAACGTACAGGCGCCAATGATAGCTGTAGTAAACATGAACATGTTTCTATAACTAAGGAATTCTGCATCGGTATCAGTTCAATATTTAACAATTTCCACGCGGCAGGCGTCTGCAGACGATATTCCAAAATGTCGCAAAATGTTTCAAAAATGTCAAAATGTTTGAATTTCATTACCATATTTGGAATCATCATGAGAAATGCGTTGAAATAAGTACAACTATAACCTAGTATTGGTTCAGTAAACCCTGAGATAGACTTTTGGGAAAGGTTTCTGACAAATCTTTTGTGTATGTGGTAAAATTAATAGTCGCGTGGAAAGTGTTAAAGGTAGATGTTCCGATTTTCAACTTAAAGTTTTCTATTCTACATGAAAGGTCATCCTTAAAAGAGTTGTATTCCAAAGTTTGAGTTGCATTACTCTAATGGTTCTTATTTTAGACGCACAAGATGCCGTGAAATGTACCCATTGAGTTGTACACAAACTAATTGGTGGTTAACCACCTTTCGCGGTAATTCGATGTTATTTCACCGATTTCTTCGTAATCATACTGATTTGGACCGTCAAATTTCAGTATGTTAATCAGAAAAATATGATCTTTCATATGATATGAAAATCTCCATATGTTTGAGAAAAATCTGTGTTATGAAAATGTGAACGGGTCATATACCTTTAAGGTTACTTGCAAAATATTACTGCGACTACCGCAAGTCACTACGTAAGAGTCATACGTACTGGTTTTTCAGCGGTTTCTAAATTGATGAATCGAGTTAATGTCTGACAGTCCTCTTTCGACAAAAGTTAAAGAACTAGAGAAGAAGGTGTATAACCGGTAAAAACAGAATTTGACAATCATCCACTATGCCTTTGATTTATATTCTGCCATTTGGCTTGACTACCTCGTGCATCACCAATAGCAAAATATTTTGCGAAATCAATTTTCGCAATTTGTGTTTAATGTTCACTCGAGTTAAGAGGGATTTAATTAAGAATACGTCATTTGCCTAAGTTTTTTCCCCATCTGAGCTCGGATATCAATTTTAACAGAACAATGATCAATCATTGTAAATACTACTAAATTATGATCGAACGTCTAAAGATCGACCGTTGACTGTGCGAACACCTTTTGCGTCCTACTTAACATTACTATCTTTCATTCCGCTTCCCCATATGTAAAACTACCATTACTTGTCACCGAAAGCATTTCAATTATGGTCCCGGAATATTCTACGAAGCGCCAAAGTTATCAAAGTAACGCGGAATCTATCGAAAATCTATAAAAACACCCCTTTTCTATCTATAAGCGTTTTAGTAATGTGCAATAAAAAGTGTGCTATTAAAATTTGACGGAACTACGTAACGTTGGAGGCATTTTTCATAGTGCACTGGTTTAATATGGAGGTGTTTTCATCTACATGTAGATACCGAATCGACGATATCGTTGTACACGCTATTCGAAGGATGCGTAGATTTTTTACTTGACGCTTTGGGCACGGCTAAGCAGCGTAATTGCTTTTCTGCACCTATGAACATGGGATAAGATTAAGTTCTGTTCGAGGTGGGTGTATGACGAATAATTGTCGCCCTCGGGAAGTTAACCACAATGAATGTGTACGTACGTAGGAGCGTGAAAAACCGATCTAAAGAGATAAACCAAAAGAAACATCTTAGATGGTCGAACGCACAAAGCCAATATGACACCCAGCTAGGGACATAGAGCGCGCGAGCGAGGACGAATGCTTTGCACATTGCACTGCACTGTGAAATGTGAATTGAAGGACATAGTTGGCATCCGGGTGGTGGTTTTTTTCTACGCACGTAACATTTGCAAGGTTTAAGAAAACGTCGAAATAGTCCCTGACATTTCCATTGGCAAGTTTCAATATCCATTTAAACAAATTGTGCTGGGAATATTAAACCAAGCGCAATCCCACTCAGCATTTTGCATTTTTATCACTCTGCATGTAATGGCATTTTTTCTCAACCAAGCAAACTACAAAACAGTGAATGCATTATTTATAATCCTTCTACGTTTTTGCAATTGTATTTTTTTCAAAAAGAAAACTAAATGGTCCAGTAAACTCATCCTTTTTACACAACGGACATTTACTTTTAACGTACATTAGGCGAGGTTTCCACACCGGACACCGGATGACAAAATGTTGCACACGGTGCAATAAGAGTATGATTGCCATACGCAGCAGGATATTTGATCGCCTAGACGACGCCACGCACAACCATCTGCAGTGAGTTTTTTTAAATCAGGAATATAAATCAATAAGCTGACTTTATATTATTGATTGATCAATACGTTATTAGGCCTACCTGAAAAAAACCACAGTACTCTCCACTTTTCACGCGGCAGGCGTCTGCAGACGATAGTTCCAAAATATCACAAAATGTTTCCAACAATTTCGAAATTATTGAATTAAATCGCCATATTTGAGAAATTCATTAAAATAAGTACAAACATGCCAAGTATTGGTTCAATAATCATTGAGTTTGACTTTAAAAGTTGGGAAAGGTTTCTGAAAAATTCTGTTTTGTATAAATAAATGGTAAAACTAATAGCCACGTGGACAATGTAAACTTGTTGAGTCCAGTAAATTGCTCATCGTAAGATATGTTAATATCGTTGACTGTAAATAGTTTTGAATCCAGTGGTGGGTTTAACTGGAAAATGTTTTTCAGCATTCTTATCACTTTCCACGCGGCTATATTGGTTTAACCATACAAAACAGATTTGTCAGAAATCGTTCGCAATTTTAAAAGTCTATCCCAGGAATTACTGAACCAATACTAGTCATGTTTGTACTTATTGCAATGCATTTCTCATCGTGATTCCAAATCTGGTAATGAAATTTAATAATTTTGAAATTTTTGATACATTTTGTGAATAACCATACAAAACAGATTTGTTAGAAACCTTTCGCAATGTTAAAAGCCTAGCTCAGGAATTACTGAACCAATACTAGTCATGTTTGTACTTATTGCAATGCATTTCTCATCGTGATTCCAAATCTGGTAATGAAATTTAATTATGTTGACATTTTTGAAACATTTTTTGAAATTTTGGAATGTCGTCTGCAGACAATCTTATAAAAACCCACACACAAAACCGAAAGAAATTGCACCGCGTGCAAGATGTTGTCATCCGGTATCGATACGTAAAACGCAAGTAAGTAATCTTACGCAATCAGACATTCCGAGACAACGACATGAACTCATTTGAACCTTTTTTTAAAAACTGAAACCGAATATATGTGTACCACTTGAAATTCCATCTGTCCAAACCCTCCTATTTATATACTGAACCGGAATGAATAACCATCGTTAATTTTAGCGGGCAATTAAACTTCTAAGACATTATCACATGTTTTCATTGCATATCATTAAAGGGGAGATTTGTTTTCGTTGCAAATGTGAAGATTGGAGATAAAATGTGTAGCAGCGCCAATGGGGAGATTTCTTGAGCAGTAACCCAAGTAAAATTGCTTGAGTAGTTCCAGCATGCTTTGCGACACTGGCTGCACCCTCACATGTGACACCCATGTGACACCTACGTGATAGCCATTACATGTTCAAGTGACACCATGGGGATAACCATGGTATGTCCACATGAAATCCATGGTGAACATTTTAAAACTGTGCTGAAAGTCTAAGAAAATGTCTTTAGCAGTTTCAGCATGCTTTGCAATACTGTTGCTCTAACTGCTACATCCAACCACGTGACACCCAGGGGTTACCCACGGTTGCCTAACTGCTGCATCCAACCATGTGACACCCATGGGTTACTCACGGTTGCCTAACTGCTGCATCCAACCATGTGACAACCATGGGTTACCCACGGTATTTACCATTGCCAATCTACAATGACTGCCCATACGGGAACGCATCAAATTAAATATTTGCCTGTAGGCCTATATCTTCCAATGTCGTCAGGGTAATCATTGCATTAGATTATCTTACGGACTTTTTCTCTCATAAACTCAAACCTACTGGACTTTCTTGAACAGTTCCGGCATGCTTTTACAACACGAAGGCCAAGTAAAAATA
The DNA here is from genome assembly GCA_035610835.1 of Ophiura sarsii. Taxonomy (NCBI): domain Eukaryota; kingdom Metazoa; phylum Echinodermata; class Ophiuroidea; order Amphilepidida; family Ophiuridae; genus Ophiura; species Ophiura sarsii. Next base: position 80,868,670 of record CM069443.1, read on the forward strand.
ATAAATAAAGCAGTTTCTTGTCCCATCGTGCATCTTATTTCAGGAATTCTATAATTTTCTTTTGTTTCATAACTTTTTTCCCCTTCAAATAGCTGACATCTTAGTAATAGGTTAACTTTAGTCTACGGAGCATTTTAAAGCAGGTTTTGTGTTACCCCCCCCCCCCCCCCCCCCCCCCCCCCCCACCTATGCAATAAAAAGAATTTACAAAAGCCACGTCCTCTTCAAGTTGCGCAACCAATCATGCAATACCACGCTAGTAATGGTGATTTTGCATGCATTAACATCCAGCAGACTTAACACCACCCCCCTTGAAAAATAATACAAGGGACTGTTCAGAAATATAGCTACAACTATTATACAAGAGCGGCCGAAATCAATCGAATCATTATTAGACACTGCAACATGTAGGCGCAATCACCTTGAGCAAAACCTGGAGATAAAATAGTGAAATGTTACGGTACAAAGTATAGTGATGATACTTTAGGTTTATTGGTTACTATGTGAATGCTATAATAAAAATATATTTATTATCTGCAACCATGAAGGCCTCAACTCTAATTAAATGGGGAAAATCGGTGTTTCAACTTTTAGTTATTAGGTCAAGAAAATTAGCCAAAGCGTAATATTATATGATCAAATGAACATGAAATTATATTCACGTTTTACAGATAAAATATTAAGGCAAAGGGCGATACCATGGTTTCATGGGGTCGATAGTTGACCTTCAATGAACCGGCCAATTCGGTCAGAGTAAAATAACGACACGTGTAAAAGCTGTCACTGGTAAATGATTAGTTTAAAAGAATAGAAACTGTAATGTCTATACGGTATTATAGGAATCTCATTGTTAATGTTATACCATTAACCGGTACATTGGCTGATGAATTCTGTCATTATTTTCCTTTACAGAAATAGATTCTTCATCAGCAACCATGCTCCGTCTTTTACATAACTAATGTTTTCTGCTTTAATAATTTTCTTTTCAATCATACGTTGAGCTGTGATATCAAATGTCACGGAATCAAATATAAATCCGAGATGAAGTGAAATAACAGCAGCTTCCGGCATTTACAATCCAAATAATTGCAGTTAAATCCCACTGCTCTAAACAAAAACTGATGATATTCTGTCATTTTATTTTTTCCAGAAATAGCCTCCTTGGCAGCAGCCGCCATGACTAAATGCTCTTCACATAACCAATACTTTTTGATTACAGTTTCCCCTCTGTTATACATTAAGCTATGATATCCTATCTCATGTATGAAATATAAATCCAAGATGAAGTGATGTAATAGAATCTTGATGGATATCTTCGGCAAAAGAATTTTCAATCACTTCGATCTGATCCTATTGCTCTAAAGACAGACTGATGAAATCTGTCAATATGTTTTCATAAATAATTGTTTGGTCATATTATCTAAAAGAGCCTTTTTATAAAAAGCAAAAAAAGCCCAACATAATCAGCTCAAAATGTAGGTGCTTTCCTCTTATCGCCCTTCGTAACAGTTGGCATTTTGAAATTACATGTGTGACATGTGGAAATGTCACATATGATCAATGTCGCCTAGCTCATTAATTCGAAGAAAAAACACCTACAGAATGGGTGAATCATAAAGCAGGAACTCAGCTCACGCTTAAAATAAATATCTATATGAGCGATCCGGTGAACATCGTAGGTGATAGAACGTATTCAATATTATGAATTATTATCATGAAGATTAAACCTGGCCTATTTTACAGAAGCTCATAATGTAAGTAAACATACAAAGACACCATATAATCCTTGTACGTAGAATACATGCTCAACCAAAGAGTCAACTATCATGACACTAAAGTACAAGTATCCTATTCGTAATAATATGGTCTTAAGGTGGTTTTTTCAGAAAGGTGTTTTTGATTTACGGAATTTTTCGTTATTTGAAAACCCATTGACTTACTACAGAAGATCATTTGGACAGAAGATCATTTGGGCAGTATTTGGGCATTGCAGAATTCCCAAATACTGCAAAATTTCAGAAAACACATAGTTTTGTAAATATTGTTGTTCTCTTTTTTTAAATCGATGTATGCTTAAGACTTTTATTGCATTTTGATGCCAAGACAACAAGGTATTACACAAACAATTTGTTTCCATAACTGAGTGGTGATGAATGATATTTTCACTGGGAATGTTAGTACTTTTCACTATTTCCTAGAAACAATATATAGGCAAATTTTGTGAATTCCTACAGAAAAAAACGACATGTCCAATTTGTGAAAAACAAGGTGTCATATGACAGGTAATTAAGTTTAAAAGATTCTCTCGTGAGTGTTATCTTATTAAGTGTTTCTAGACGTATTTACAACCTTTTGAACATTTCCCTAAAATCAAAATTGAAAAAGGAAAAAATAAATAAAAGTAAACACTGTATCTAAAAACACTCATGGGAAACTTTAGGTAATATGCTTATAAATTCATTCCCAAAATGTCATGGCCATAGCACTTTCCATATCTACAGAAATTCTAGAAGGTTCAAATTTAGGGCATTAATTTAAATAAAGAAAAGTCCTCAAATAGGTAGAGAAAAGACTTATATTTGTGGGGACTCAGTATAAAAGTATAGATATAATTGATTTAGTATTACAGCTGTTTTTCTGCAGTAATGTAGGAGCCGAGTTAGCTACCGTAAGTGCAATTATAAAAGCATCGCATGAAAGATGAGCCGGTTATATAGTGATAATGTCTAAATTGTCCTCATACAATTTTGACCCGGGCTGAGGAGGGGGGGGGGGGGGGGGTTCAGTAGCCAGTTATGTTCAATTCTTATAATTAGATAAGCTGGTACATGACCACTGTTTTCTGCATTACATTCCATTCTTAGGACAGCGTTGGCAAGACACAGGTGGTGTGAAATAAATCAGATAAATGGTGTACGAGGGGATGATTTATTACCCTAGATAAAGCATCAAAGCCGAGGTCAAGAAAGTTGGATAACATACAGGGAACGGAACCGTAATGGTCTCCCGTTTTTCTCTCTGTCTCTTTATTCATTAAGCTGTGACTCCATAAGTCATGTATGAAACATAAATCCATGGTTAAGTTGTAATATAAACTTGATCGATGTCTTCAGTATCAGAATTCCAATCATTTAAATTGAGCCTATTGCTTTCAATTAGTAAGACTCTTCAATCAAATATGTTATTAATATTTTCCAATAGATAGCCGTTTCGTTGTACAATCATAGCCGTTTCGTTGTACAATCCAAAAGAACATCAATTCAAAACCACATCATCAACTTCAATGTTAGATTTTTTTGACAGATGACATTTGGAAGATGACTTGACTGGTGTGGATATAGCACATTGTTTTGGATGGAATATTAATGTCACCCCGCCCAATCAACTTATGGGGTGACTCACACGCATAAAATACTCTACTCACGCTTCAAAAATAATCAGAAATAATGTATAAAAGCGATTCTGAGAACGGAAAAGGCTGAAAATCAGCCCAGATTGTACCAGTAACGGCACTCAAGTATGATATGGGTGCAAACGCAGTAACAGCACGACATCAACAAAACAAATAACAAAAGGAAGAGCAACGCTAAAATTCAAGGAGTAACATTTAAAAGACAAAAGGAACAACACATTAAACATGTTAAATGACCCAAATCTATAGGGATTACACATGGTTCACTGTTTCCTGTTAACAAAGTGTCTTTAAGACACATCCTGTTTACATGTTTACGCGGCTATTGTATTGAAACACACATCTCCATACAAAATGCGCAGTCACATCTTGAATGTGTATATTTCTAATTGAAACCATGATCAGTCTCGTCTACAGGACGTTTGGTACAAAGATGATTCGTTTGTAGTAGTATGCTAGAAGACAAAACTTTTATTTCAACCCATAATTTAAAAAAAGTAGAAAACTATAAGCGTCACTTTCCACGCGGCAGGCGTCTGTAGACGACATTCAAAAATTAAACAAAATGTTTCAAGAATTTCAATTTATTGAATTTCATTACCATATTTGAAATCATCATGAGAAATGCATTGAAATAAGTACAAACATGCCTTGCATTGATTCAGCAATCCTTGAGATAGGCTTCGAAAGTTGGGAAAGGTTTCTGAAAAATCTGTTTTGTATAATGGTAAAACCAATAGCTGCGTGGAAAATGTTAGCCACCATGTAAAGAAGATAACAAAGCTGGTATAATAGATAAGATAGGTTCGTATGCATTCTTATATCACATCAATGATTGGCACAATTTAGTATATAGTGATCTTTACAGCCAATCAAAATATCCGTTAGAAGATGGTAACCGGCAAGGATAATTACCCACAGGGTAAACCAATTACATGTTGACGCTCTCATTCTGCACAGCAACTTGGGAATCAAAATTAGCAAGCCAGAACAAATCCCAGTTGAGTACCTTGGGCTCAAAGGTCCCCTAGGAATAAACCCGCGACATGATTGTTCACTAGACCAAGAAGGGAAAGAGCTGGCGCGTACATGAAGAGGTCAGATATGTTATTAACATTTTAATGAAATGGAACTTATTCTCTGTGATCACACCGTGCAATCACGTCATTGATAAGTACACTCTTGTATAACTTGATAAGATTATTTACCTCGGGAAATTCAAGTTTGGAGATTCATTATAGGGGTGGGTGAATGTAAACTACACACACGCATTGGCGAGGTACTGCGGCATGGAGGAGTATCATTAAGTTTTCTTAGATACTTTTAGTCGGTTTAACCACAATACGGTATATAACATAACGCTTTCCACTCGGCTATAGTATTAGATTTACCATATGCAAAATAGATTTGTCAGAAACCTTTCCCAACTTTCAAAGTATATCTGAAGGATACTGAACCAATACTAGGCATGTTTGTACTTATTTCAATGCATTTCTCATGGTGATTCCAAATTATGGTAATGAAATTCAATATTCTTGACATTTTTGAACATTTTTGTGACATTTTGGAATGTCGTCTGCAGACGCCTGCCGTGTGGAAAGCGTTAATACAACAGGTGTAGAATATAGAATACATGCAGTCTCTTTTAAACCCATCGCATATAGTAACCGAAATCCACATCGAGTTTATGCAATGACGAAATCGTTATAGCGTAACATAATACCGTGTAATATAACCACGCTGTGTTTGACAACCTGAAAACCTCATTCCTCTTCATTCCTAAGGCAAACAAGAAGAAATCAGTCTGCTATCGGGAGGAGTAAAACTCATCTTTTGACCAAATAAAAGGAGTGTAAATGGAGATGATAACACATCAGTTGTGTAAATTGCAATCGGTGTTGAGATCGTGGATTCCACGTACAATGCGGTGCCGTTAGGAAGATTGGGTGTTCAGGGAACAAAATGAAGTGATAGCGATGAACTTTAATAACCGAGCCATGGTGTTGATCTTCAATCGGATTTTTTTCTCACGTACTTGGCATTCATTCCTTTCTTGCGTTATTCTTCATCGGGGGTTTTTATTACCTTTTCTGTCTCTAGTGAACCTATAAGCATGATAAGTGCGCCTTCGTGTCGTTTTGATTTGCCGGTGTGTATGTGACGTGGGGTGGGTGGTACACTGAAAGGCTTAGCTTAATAACTACATCATTATTTCTCGCACAATTTGGAGGCTTATTTCACTGGGATATGAGCGTCAGCAAACACGAAAGTAGGACACAATTATTATACCCCGTCTCATATGTAGATATAGCCTTTTTGTAGCCAATCGCAATAGCCTATAGAAGCTGACAACCATTATAACTAGGAGCCACATGGTTAATGAATTACATGTTGATACTCTCATTCTGCAAATGTCGCTTGAGAATCATGATAAGAAAGAACAAATCCCAGTTGAGTACCCGGCAAAATGGTTCCCAAGGATTAAGCTGCAACATAATGTTTCACTCGACCAATAAAGAAATATCTAGCCCGTACATTAAGGTGTCAGATATGTTATTAATATTTAATGCAACGGAACATATTTTCTGTGATCGCGTCGTGCAGTCATAATGATCATATCACATCTTTAATAGCATGCTTACGTTGTTATATCTCGAGGATATTAAATGTGTATATATATTTTCTGTGATCGTGTCGTGCAGTCATAATGATCATAACACTCTTTAATAGCATGCTTAGTACGTTGTTATCTCGGGGATATTAATAAATGTGCAGATTGGTTTTTAAGAGTCTGAATTAACACACAATTCACTCTACATGTACTGACAGTCAGTTTTATAATCATCACCTGTTAGTAAAATGTAATGTATAATGTAAAATAGGTCTCGTTTGGATCCGTCTTATAGTTATCTCAATCCACATCGAGTTTATGCAAGAACGAAATCGTTATAGCGCAACGTAGCACCGTGTAATATAACCATGCTGTGTTTGACGACCTGAAAACCTCATTTTTTCTCACTCCAGGCAAACAAGAAGAAATCAGTCCGCTATCGGGAGGAGTAAAACTCATCTTTTAACCAAATAAAAGGAGTGTAAATGGAGATGATAAACACATCTGTTGTGTAAATTGCAATCGGTGTTGAGATCGTGGATTCCACGTACAATGCGGTGTCGTTAGGAAGATTGGGTGTTCAGGGAACAAAATGAAGTGATAGGGATGAACTTTAATAACTGAGCTGTGATGTTGATCTTCATTCGGATTTTGTTCTCACGTACTTGGCATTCATTCCCGTCTTGCTTTATTCTTCACTATGTTTACCGGGGGTTTTATTACCTTTTCTGTCTCTAGTGAATTTTTAAGGACGGTGTCATAACGTTTAGATATGCCGGGTGTTGGTGGGTGGTTCCATGAAGGGATTAGGTTAGATATATCATTATTTTGCGCACAGTACATTTGGAAGCTGATTTCCCTGTGATATGAGCATCGGCAAATTGGGCATGTGTAACATGAAAGTAGAACAACATTATTACAGCACGTCTCTGATTGGCACGCTTCATGATATAGCTTTTTTTAGCCAAAGAAATAAGCCGTTAGAAGCTGATTACAGGGAATTAAGCAGCCACAGGGTTAATGAATTACATGTTGATACTCTCATATTCGTCGCTTTGGAGTCATGATAAGAAAGAACAAATTCCAGTTGAGTACCCCCGGCGAAATAGTTCCCAAGGATTAAGCCGCAACACTATGTTTTACTCGACCAAGTAAGAGATATCTAGCCCGTATACATTAAGGCAGTGACTGTCACTGATTCAGGTGTCAGATATGTTAATAACATTTAATGCGTCGGAATATATTTTCTGGGATCACGTCGTGTAGTCATACTGATCATAACACTTTCTAATAGCCTGCTTAGTACGTTGTTATCTCGGGGGATATTACTAAATGTGTAGATTTGTTTTAAGAATCTGAATTAACACACAAGCATTGGCCGAAGTAATGAGGCAGAGCAAATCATGATTACGTTTTCTCTACATACTAACAAACAGTCAGTTAGTAAAATGTAATGTATAATGTAAAATAGGTCTCATTTAGATCCGACTTATAGTTATCTCAATCCACATCGAGTTTATGCAAGAACGAAATAGTTATAGCGTAATGTAGCACCGTGTAATATAACCATGATGTGTTTGACAACCTGAAAACCTCATTTCTCCTCATTCCTAAGGCAAACAAAAAGAAATCAGTCCGCTATCGGGAGGCGTAAAACTCATCTTTTGACCAAATAAAAGGAGTGTAAATGGAGATGATAAACACATCTGTTGTGTAAATTGCAATCGGTGTTGAGATCGTGGATTCCACGTACAATGCGGTGTCGTTAGGAAGATTGGGTGTTCAGGGAACAAAATGAAGTGATAGGGATGAACTTTAATAACTGAGCTGTGATGTTGATCCTCATTCGGAATTTTTTTCTCACGTACTTGGAATTCATTCCTTTCTTGCTTTATTCTTCACCATGTTCACCGGGGTTTTATTTCCTTTTCTGTCTCTAGTGAACTTTTAAAGACGATGTCATAACGTCTAGATATGCCGGGTGTGTGGGTGGGTGGTTCCATGAAGGGATTAGGTTAGCTATATCATTATTTTGCGCACAGTACATTTGGAAGCTGATTTCCCTGTGATATGAGCATCGGCGAATTGGGCATGTGTATCATGAAAGTAGAACAACATTAATTTAGTATAGCACGTCTCTGATTGGCACGCTTCATGATACAACTTTTTTGTAACCAACGAAATAAGCCGTTAGAATCTGATAACAGGGAATTAAGTAGCCACATGGTTAATGAATTACATGTTGATACTCTCATTCTGCAATTTCGCTTGGGAATCATGATAAGAAAGAACAAATCCCAGTTGAGTACCCCCGGCGAAATGGTTCCCAAGGATTAAAATGCAACATAATGCTTCACTCGACCGAGAAAGAAATATCTAGCCCGTACATTTTAAGCTGTAAGATATGTTATTAACATTTAATGCATCGGAACATATTTTCTGTGATCGCGTCGTGCAGTCATAATGATCATAACACTAATAATTAATAGCATGCTGTTATCTCGAGGATATTAAATGTGTAGATTTGTTTTAAAGAGTCTGAATTAATACACAATTCACTCTACATGTACCAACAGTCAGTTTTATAATCACCACCTGTAAGTTAAATGTATATAACGTATTTATAATGTAAAATAAGTCTCGTTTAGATCCGTCTTATAGTTATCTCAATCCACATCAAGTTTATGCAAGAACGAAATCATTATAGCGTATTAACGTAGCACCGTGTAAAATAACCATGCTGTGTTTGACGACCTGAAAACCTCATTTTTTCTCACTCTAGGCAAACAAGGGGAAATCAGTCCGCTATCGGGAGTAGTAAAACTCATCTTTTGACCAAATAAAAGGAGTGTAAATGGAGATATGATAAACACATCTGTTGTGTAAATTGCAATCGGTGTTGAGATCGTGGATTACTCGTACAATGCGGTGTCGTTAGGAAGATTGGGTGTTCAGGGAACAAAATGAAGCGATAGGGATGAACTTTAATAACTGAGCTGTGATGTTGATCTTCATTCGGATTTTTTTCTCACGTACTTGGCATTCATTCCCTTCTTGCTTTATTCTTCACCATGTTCACCGGGGTTTTTATTATCCTTTCTGTGTCTAGTGAACTTTTAAAGACGGTGACATAACGATAAGCTATGCCGGGTGTGTGTGGGTGGTTCCATGAAGGGATAATGTTAACTACATCATTATTTCGCGCACAGTAGATTTGGAAGATTATTTCCCTGTGATATGAGCATCGGCAAATTGGGCATGTGTAACATGAAAGTAGAACAACATTATTATACCACGTCTCTGATTGGCACGCTTCATGATACAACTTTTTTTTAGCCAAAGAAATAAGCCGTTAGAAGCTGATAACAGGGAATTAAGTAGCCACGGGGTTAATGAATTACATGTTGATACTCTCATATTCGTCGCTTTGGAGTCATGATAAGAAAGAACAAATTCCAGTTGAGTACACCCGGCGAAATGGTTCCCAAGGATTAAGCCGCAACATTATGTTTCACTCGACCAAGAAAGAGATATCTAGCCCGTATACATTAAGGCAGTGACTGTCACTGATTCAGGTGTCAGATATGTTAATATGTTAATAACATTTAATGCATCGGATTATATTTTCTGGGATCACATCGTGTAGTCATACTGATCATAACACCTTTTAATAGCCTGCTTAGTACGTTGTTATCTCGGGGGATATTACTAAATTGTGTAGATTTGTTTTAAGAATCTGAATTAACACACAAGCATTGCCGAAGTAATGAGGCAGAGCAAATCATGATTACGTTTTCTCTACATACTAACAAATAGTCAGTTTTATAATCACCACCTGTTAGTAAAATGTAATGCATAATGTAAAATAGGTCTCATTTAGATTCGTCTTATAGTTATCTCAATCCACATCGAGTTTATGCAAGAACGATATAGTTATAGCTTAACGTAGCACCGTGTAATATAACCACGCTGTGTTTGACAACCTGAAAACCTCATTTCTCCTCATTCCTAAGGCAAACAAAAAGAAATCAGTCTGCTATCGGGAGGAGTAAAACTCATCTTTTGACCAAATAAAAGGAGTGTAAATGGAGATGATAAACACATTTGTGTGTAAATTGCAATCGGTGTTGAGATCGTGGATTACTCGTACAATGCGGTGTCGTTAGGAAGATTGGGTGTTCAGGGAACAAAATGCAAGTGATAGGGATGAACTTTAATAACTGAGCTGTGATGTTGATCTTCATTCGGATTTTGTTCTCACGTACTTGGCATTCATTCCCTTCTTGCTTTATTCTTCACTATGTTTACCGGGGGTTTTATTACCTTTTCTGTCTCTAGTGAACTTTTAAGGACGGTGTCATAACGTGTAGATATGCCGGGTGTGTGTGGGTGGTTCCATGAAGGGACTAGGTTAACTATAACATTTTTTCGCACACAGTACATTTGGAAGCTTATTTCCATGTGATATGAGCATCGGCAAATTGGGCATGTGTATCATGAAAGTAGAACAACATTAGTATAGCACGTCTCTGATTGGCACGCTTCATGATATAGCTTTTTTGTAGCCAAATAAATTAGCCGTTAGAAACTGATAACAGGGAATTAAGTAGCCACGGGGTTTACTGAATTACATGTTGATGTCGGATTTTCCCCTCACGTACATTCATTCCTTCTTGTTTCTTTGCTTCATCGGGGGATTTTATTACCTTTACTCTAAGTACGTTGTTAGCATTATCTACCTCGGGGGATGTCAAATTTGTAGATTTGTTTTAATTAAACTACTACAAACAAAACATTACCGCCGAAATAATGAGGCATGGTCGATTATAATTACGTTTTCTCTACATACTATAGTTTGATCAGTTCCAAATTGGCGAGAAATAGTCGGTTTTTATCTCTCCGCGTGCAAAAGTAATCCAAGCGTACTCGCGTAATTATGGCCACACGCACGCGGTTTCGGTCACCGTCGCACGCATGCGTTACGCATATGATGCACAGTGCGATGGTTGCCTTAAGTGCGCAAGGGTCCTTCTCTATTCATTCGCTGCTGTAAGAAGGCTTCGCCAATTTGGAGCTGATCAAACTATAACAGAGAATCACCACCTGTATTAGTGGAATGGAATGTAGAATAAGTCTCTTTAAAATCTGTCCCATAGTTAACTCAATCTACATCGAATTCATGCAAGAACGAAATCGTTATAGCGTAACATAATACCGTGTAATATAACCACGCTGTGTTTGACAACCTGAAAACTTCGTTCCTCCTCCTCTCTAAAGGCAAACAAGAAGAAATCAGTCTTCTATCGGGAGGAGTAAAACTCATCTTTTGACCAAAGAAAGGAGTGTAAATGGAAATGATTAGGACGGTTTCGAGATGGAATATGACGTTTTAAGATGCCAATGTATTTGGTGCAATTGAATGTTGTTCTCATACAATATGTTGGAGCATGGAAGCGGTGTGAATGTGCTATATAAAACCTCGGGGCAATTACTAGTGAAGCTAATTTCACGTTATATGCACCACTGAACATTAAATCAACATTTAATTAGAAAACTGTTTAAGAAGCTATCATTTAAAATTAACAGAGCGACAAACGTCCCGTGAAATACGAAGCCTTAAAAACGAAAGCTTGCGCATATCCTGTATACATGGTGTATACCAAAAGGAATCTTTCTCTATAAAAGGCAATTTGCTCTGAGATACCGTGAAATTACAATCCTTTACCTGGATATTCTGTGAAATTTTCCTATAGGCTGTTGTCAGCATTTGCACGGTACATATTCACGTGATGTGCGTGTATATTCACGATTCAGATCAGAGTTTTACAGTATGAATTCATGAATACCGTAGACTCTGTAATACCGTGAATGAACACTCACGGCTCGAGAGCGTATGTGGTCTAGCGGATAGATCGCAGGTCTCACGATACAAAGGTTGTGAGTTCGAGCCCCGCTACGGCCAACATGTTTGTATCCTTAGGCAAGGTACTTAGTCTCAATTGCCTCGTGGTTCAGAAGTCACGTAGAAATGGTGGTCTCGTGCATCAGAAAAGCAAAATCCGAGCACGTTAAAGGTCACAGACTCCTTCGTAAAGAGTACGAGATCATCCCGGGCTGTGTACACAAAAACTCATGTCCCTAGGTTTCAGGCTGGGGCACTGTACCGTTAATGCCCGCAGTAGGGCACTGTGTACAGTATAACAGTATGTAGTATACCGTGAAGATCTCTGATCTGAATCGTGAATGAACACTCACTCACCGTATAAATCTCTGAGTACACAGCCGGCTAAGCCTTTAATGTCCACCAAATTAAGCAGATGAGAATCTGATAATTATAAACCCTTTGGCCTTCCATCGTTTCCCTTGGCTTAGACGTCCCTTTTAGAATGGAGTAAAATAGACCAGGTGGAGTAAAATAGACCAGGCATGACATGTCATTATTCAAAAATAATTTAGTAACTCCACTACAGTCCCTATTTTTTCAAGCAGCTATAGATGATACTGTGGGTGTACATAATCATAGTAATGAAAACATTTTGATGAAACAAAAAAGACCATTCTAATAATATGCTCTAGGGTAAACATTCGCAGATTGTAATTATGAATTGTCTGGATGGGACGGCAGTGTGTCAATTCACCTGATTCTGCTGATGGGCCAGACAGACGTGCCGAGACGAATATGTACAAGTTTATTTATCTGGGCACATAAACAATCTCCCGAAGGTGGGTAAAGTGGGAAATGGGCTTGGCATTTCGCCTCGCGCAGAAAGTAATTACCAACCAAGACCTTTTTTGCAGTCACAGGAGTGTAGACAAAAATCGTTCATTTATTCATAAAGAATATGCCAACCTTTAACTCTAGTCAGTAGCGCAAATTCAAATTTACTCAAAAACATATTGCTAAAGCTATTATGCTTGTTCAAGATGCATAACGTATTTCAAATAATCCTCCCATAATGTAAGCGCTAATGCCCCTACCCCCGCAAGTCAAGATCCAAGGGGACATTAATATTGGCCGATGTATCAGTATAAAATATAGATTTCATTATAAAATTAAAGCCATTTCAATCAAATTTTAGGAAACATAATCTTACAGCAAAATCTTTTTGCGAGTACAAATCCCTTTTTTAGGACACAGTATTAACTCTATAAGTACGTGGATCACGCAATAAGGTCAGACTCAAATCCAGTCTCAAACAGCGCTAAGTCAGTCACGATAAAGTCTGTTTACAAATGGAAGTATTTTGAGGATATTTTGTGTTGACAATTCTATAATGTAACATTCACCAAACAAGACATTAAACCTTTTTATCGGCAGAATTAAGAACAAATGCATATTGTCGCCCATCCTGTACGCCCTGGGCACTATTTAATCTCTTACAGGGTTTATGATATATACAAAACAGATTTTTTGTTCTTCTTCTTCTTTTCAGAAACCTTTCCCAATTTTCAAAGTCTATCTCAAGGATTACTTAACCAATACTAGGCATGTTTGTACTTATTTCAATGCATTTCTCATGGTGATTCCAATTATGGTCATGAATGTTAACAATTTTGACATTTTTGAAAAATATTGCGCCATTTTAGGATGTCGTCTGCAGACGCCTGCCGCGTGGAAAGTATTAAGCTTCTTAATGTTTAATGTCACTCCTCGTCAACAGTTCCACCACTCTTACAATGTCTCCGATTCGCACAATAAATATTAGTAGTATTTTGCAACCAATCGGCCAGCAGCTCTTATGGGGTTAATTAACTCAAATTGGTGATCCAAAACAAAAGTAATGCTGTGTCAAACAAAATGGTTCCACATTATTTCATCGCTTTCTCCATCATATCATAAGTCTTTCCTCCTGTGACATATCATACCGCCCTCTATTGACATATAAACTAATTCTGCACAATTATTGTGAGTAATTAATTGAGGATCGCAGGTACAGGTACTATTACACTATTCGGAGAAAAGCTACATCTCCCAGACATCAACCGAAGTATCTACCAAATCTATGTTGATTGGTTACTTTAGGACCAGTACCGATATTTTTAGCCAATCAGAGATGCTGTTGTATGGATGTAGGGTTGACTGATTAGAAAATGCTTAATGATTTGTAGCTATTAATGTACTCGTAAAATAAAAAGACGAAGAAAAACATTAGTACCAGCTTATATCATTGATCCTCTTTGGTGTATAAAATGTAAAAAGATGAATCCAACGAAACCAGGAACAAAACACACCGGATCAGAAACTGATACAAGAGGATATCTCGAAAATGTAAAAATGCTAAGAGTAAAAGCAAGATATACCAACAGGGTGTGGGGAAACGGGGAATAACAAGGGAGAATAACGCGATAAAACATATAAATAACAAAAACAATAACACACGGAAATGCACTGGGACAAGCAATGAAAATTGCTGCGCAATGAAACAACAAAGATATATTAACTTGGGTGTCTAGTAGTCAACATCTATTACTGACATTGTGCTATAATTACAGTGGTGGACTTGTCTAGTTCATTATCTTATTTATAGTTCTTAACACTTTTGTTTTTTATATTTTGTCGGGTGATGAAGGATGGTATATCCACTTGAAACGTCGGTCTTTATTGTTACCATATCTATGTTGTTTCATTGCACAGCAATTTTCAATGCTTGTCCCAGTGCATTTCCGTGTGTTATTGTTTTTGTTATTTATCTGTTTTATCGCGTTATTCTCCCTTGTTATTACTCGTTTCCCCACATCCTGTTGGTATATCTTGCTTTTACTCTTAGCCTCTTTGGTGTGATTTAATTGTGTATCGATATCGTATCGTGAATGAAATGGAATGTTATTCTTTAGGAACAAGATTCACGGGAGAGGTAAATTGGGTGGATATCTCCCCACAGTGCACATTTTAATATAACGTCTTTTAAAATGTCAAAACACTTATATATCCATGATGATAGCATTGAATTCATTATTTGGGCCGTAACCTCTGGAAGAAAACTTTTGGGGAGAAAAAAATATATGACTTTCATTAGTACCGTCTGATGACTGATCGGAAATTTGTCAAACCGGCTAGAATTCATTACTCCCACACAAAACCGACTTCTTTCAATCTGATCTTACAGCACAAAAGGTCATTCGATATGTTTGGTATATTATCTGCGTTTATCTGAATAACAGTCGCTTTCTACAATTTCACCGTGTGGAAAAAAAACTCAATTAATTTATCTTTACTCGCACTGTTCTAGTTACCCGCCCGGGGGGGGGGGGGGGTTATGATGAAAAAAAGGTTTTATGAACTGGTTTCAAATGTTATGGTACGAACGCAAATATTCGAACAAATTGGATTGGGGCTTTGGAATGAAAATTTTAGCGGAAGAGGGTGAAAAGGCGGTATTCAGGGCGGCACATACCTATACCCCTTTCCAATGTCAGTGCCCCCCCCCCCCCCCCCAACCCGGGGGTTACCCGGACTAGTTACAATACAAATCATTGATCCCTATGTAATCGTGACCTCGATATAATAACCTGACCTCCTTATCAAATTGATCCCCTTAATTGATGCGATCAGTGCATCGATATAGCCTCCCTAATGAACTCAGGTGCGTTAATGTTGTTCTTATGAGATCAAGATTCACTCGCTTAAGTGAACTGTCGGGGGTAGATATCCAACACGCGCTGGTCATCGGCAATACCATGGTCATACTCAAGTGGCTGCATTACATGAATTGACCCTACTTCCTGCATAGCTATCGTCGTTCCCGGCTGGAATTCCAAATGTAGAATCACGGCCAGTTCTAATCAATTCAATTTGCAGCGCCGGAAAATAAAACTGTGTGGACGCATAATATCATTAATATAAGATGTTATTCCTAAGTTTACTTAAGCAAATCTATGACTATGATATGTATGCTTAGCACTCATTTATATTATGAGCTGACATGTAGGTACACCGTATGGGAAACAGGGAAAGGTCATTTACTGGCGCGCGTTGGTTATTTATCAAATCACAGACACTCTTTATAACGGACCGTAATTTGATATCATTATAGTGTTGTAGTTATGCTTCCTCCATTATTAAAAGTCCAAGCAAACTGGGATTTGAAGGCTAACAGATTCATGGGAAAGGTACATTGGGTGGATATCTATCTACCCACTGTTCACATTTTTATAAATAATACAATGTCTTATAAATGTCAAAATACTATCCATGATTACAGTATTGAATTCATTATTTGGGGCCGTAACTTCTGGAAGAAAACCTTTGGTGAGAAAAAAACAGATGTTTTTCATTAGTACAGTTTGCTGACTGATCGGAAATTTGTCAAACCGGCTAGAATGCATTACTCTTACACAAAAACGGGTCATTTTAATCTGATCGTAGAGCCACAAAAAGGTCATTCGATATGTCTGGTATATTATCTGCGTTTATCTGAATCACAGTCGCTTTCTACAATTAAATCGTGTGGAAAAAACCTCAATTAAGTTATCTTTACTCGCACTATTCTAGTTACCCGGACTAGTTACAATCAAAATCATTGATCCCTATGTAATCGTGACCTCGATATAATAACCTGACCTCCTTATCAAATTGATCCCCTTAATTGATGCGATCAGTGCATCGATATAGCCTCCCTAATGAACTCAGGTGCCTTAATGTTGTTCTTATGAGATCAAGATTCACTCGCTTAAGTGAACTGTCGGGGGTAGATATCCAACACGCACTGGTCATCGGCCATACTCAAGTGGCTGTACAGTATTACAGATGAATTGACCGAACTTCCTGCATGCTATCGTCGTTCCCGGCTGGAATTCCAGATTTTGTGGAATCACGGCCAGTTCCTATCTTTTCAATTTGCAGCGCCGGAAAATAAAACTGTGTGGACGCATAATATCATTAATATAAGATGTTATTCCTAAGTTTACTTAAGCAAATCTGTGACTATGATATGTATGCTTAGCACTCATTTATATTATGAGCTGCCATGTAGGTATACCGTATGGGAAACAGGGAAAGGTCATTTACTGGCGCGCGGTGGTTATTTTTCAAGTCAAAGACGCTTTTTATAACGGACCGTAATTTGATATCATTATAGTGTTGTAGTTATGCTTCCTCCATTATTAAAAGTCCAAACTGGGATTTGAAGGCTAACAGATTCACGGGAAAGGTACATTGGGTGAATATCTATCTACCCACTGTTCACATTCTCATAAATAATAAAATGTCTTATAAATGTCAAAATACTATCTATGATTACAGTATTGAATTCATTATTTGGGCCGTAACTTCTGGAAGAAAACTTTTGGTGAGAAAAAAACAGATGTTTTTCATTAGTACAGTTTGCTGACTGATCGGAAATTTGTCAAACCGGCTAGAATGCATTACTCTTACACAAAAACGCGTCATTTTAATCTGATCGTAGAGCCACAAAAAGGTCATTCGATATGTCTGGTATATTATCTGCGTTTATCTGAATCACAGTCGCTTTCTACAATTAAATCGTGTGGAAAAAACCTCAATTAAGTTATCTTTACTCGCACTATTCTAGTTACCCGGACTAGTTACAATCAAAATCATTGATCCCTATGTAATCGTGACCTCGATATAATAACCTGACCTCCTTATCAAATTGATCCCCTTAATTGACGCGATTAGTGCGCATCGATATAGCCTCCCTAATGAACTCAGGTGCGTTAATGTTGTTCTTATGGGATCAAGATTCACTCGCTTAAGTGAACTGTCGGGGGTAGATATCCAACACGCGCTGGTCATCGGCAATACCATGGTCATACTCAAGTGGTTGCATTACATGAATTGACCCTACTTCCTGCATAGCTATCGTCGTTCCCGGCTGGAATTCCAAATGTAGAATTACGGCCAGTTCTAATCAATTCAATTTGCAGCGCCGGAAAATAAAACTGTGTGGACGCATAATATCATTAATATAAGATGTTATTCCTAAGTTTACTTAAGCAAATCTATGACTATGATATGTATGCTTAGCACTCATTTATATTATGAGCTGACATGTAGGTACACCGTATGGGAAACAGGGAAAGGTCATTTACTGGCGCGCGGTGGTTATTTATCAAATCACAGACACTCTTTATAACGGACCGTAATTTGATATCATTATAGTGTTGTAGTTATGCTTCCTCCATTATTAAAAGTCCAAGCAAACTGGGATTTGAAGGCTAACAGATTCATGGGAAAGGTACATTGGGTGGATATCTATCTACCCACTGTTCACATTTTTATAAATAATACAATGTCTTATAAATGTCAAAATACTATCCATGATTACAGTATTGAATTCATTATTTGGGGCCGTAACTTCTGGAAGAAAACCTTTGGTGAGAAAAAAACAGATGTTTTTCATTAGTACAGTTTGCTGACTGATCGGAAATTTGTCAAACCGGCTAGAATGCATTACTCTTACACAAAAACGGGTCATTTTAATCTGATCGTAGAGCCACAAAAAGGTCATTCGATATGTCTGGTATATTATCTGCGTTTATCTGAATCACAGTCGCTTTCTACAATTAAATCGTGTGGAAAAAACCTCAATTAAGTTATCTTTACTCGCACTATTCTAGTTACCCGGACTAGTTACAATCAAAATCATTGATCCCTATGTAATCGTGACCTCGATATAATAACCTGACCTCCTTATCAAATTGATCCCCTTAATTGACGCGATTAGTGCGCATCGATATAGCCTCCCTAATGAACTCAGGTGCCTTAATGTTGTTCTTATGAGATCAAGATTCACTCGCTTAAGTGAACTGTCGGGGGTAGATATCCAACACGCGCTGGTCATCGGCAATACCATGGTCATACTCAAGTGGCTGCATTACATGAATTGACCCTACTTCCTGCATAGCTATCGTCGTTCCCGGCTGGAATTCCAAATGTGGAATCACGGCCAGTTCCTATCTATTCAATTTGCAGCGCCGGAAAATAAAACTGTGTGGACGCATAATATCATTAATATAAGATGTTATTCCTAAGTTTACTTAAGCAAATCTGTGACTATGATATGTATGCTTAGCACTCATTTATATTATGAGCTGCCATGTAGGTATACCGTATGGGAAACAGAGAAAGGTCATTTACTGGCGCGCGGTGATTATTTTTTAAGTCAAAGACACTCTTTATAACGGACCGTAATTTGATATCATTATAGTGTTGTAGTTATGCTTCCTCCATTATTGAAAGACCAAGCAAAGTGGGATTTGAAGGCTAACAGGCATCTCTTGTGTGAGTCATGAATTTTAAAGATAGCAACAGACCTCAGGGCACCGAGAACCGAAGCATAAACGTGGGATTTGAATGGGAGAGCTATATATTGTGTCCGTCTTCGTATGTATCAAATGGGCTACACATGGGTTTCATATGGGTATCACATGGGGGTCACATAGGTGCAACGTGGATGCCACGTGGGTGCCACATGGGTTTGTAAAATGAGTGGTACAAACATAATTGTATACAGTACCATGTATGGTACATCATACATATAATAAGTATACTACAGTTTGGAGTCCGCGCGTAATAAATCAATACGTACATTTATAGGCTATTATGCAAGTTGTGTCATTATTAATTCATGTGAATACCACTGGAATTGATGGAAGTCATTTGTTTAATAATAAAATATTCACAACCTCGGCAGATGGTGCATAATCCCTTCATCAATTGACAATGCTAGGCACTTGTAAATGACACACAGCATGGCGTAAAACTTATCAAAGCTCATTTCAATTTGGCACTGATTAAAAAGTAGCTTATATAAAAACCCAGTTGATATCACTAATTTTCCTGTTCTAGAAAAAATGAAAGTACAAATTGGTGACCGACAGCTTGTGAAATGAATGTGATTCGATGCCCTAAACTTACCCGGCAAAACGTACGAGCAAATGAAATAAAAAGATAATCTTCTTAAATACTATATATTTCTCTGCGTTATATTTTTTTATCCCCTTGAGCATGTTGAGACGTCTGGTGCAGATTTTAAAAAAAGAGGAAATTCCACTCGTATAGAGATGGAAAATCGAGTTATCGCTGCTATACAACGAATATTACGATATAAATGTACATGTTTTTATTTTCCATTGCATCGTGCGTTTCCAGAGTGCTTATATACATGAGTTAATCCCGTTCACCTATAAATCTGGTAGAATTAGAGACCACGTGAAGTGCAATATAATTGCACGTAAAACAGTGGTAGGATGAAAATGAAGAAGAAAATATAAACAGCTTTGACGAATACGATTTCTATTTTTATTAAGGCCAGTAAAAGGGGAAGTGGCAAATCAAGGGAGCGGGCAACTTTATACGGCGTTTTAGTTCCAGGCGTTTATATTTGGGTAATTCACTTAAAACCACACCTGCTAAAGGCTGCACTACGTGACTAGAGCGCAAAGATTCATATTTTTGCGCGGTAATTGGGTGTTTACATCGACCGGGTCAAGCCAGCGCTACCTACCTCTCATTTATACCGTCCTACTCTATTTCCACTGCTCTCAGCACCCATATATTTCACTTGATTTGGAACGCGTGGTGACGACCCGGGGATGCTTCTGCAAATACTAGGTTAAATAACTGCCTATTTGTCAGATTTGTATTCGATTTGTATTCGATTTTTATTCGTGTTTTTTTAAAAATCTTTATTCGGTTAATCATAAGGTCCCTGTCCCTATGACACTCCTCCTATCCAAATGTAATATTGCAAACAATGAGTGTCTCAGAGTAAATAGGCAGAACATGTGTGGGCCTACTTGCACCTTCAATGGCTGAAAACCTGATATCAGATATCGATGCGCGAAATGGACGCGCCAAAAAATGACGCTAAATTGTGGTTCATTTTTGTTTCACCCGTTTCACATTTTTACCATTAACAAAGATATAAGTACCGCCCATCACTCCTAACGAGACGACAACATCGATTTTGACGTCCCACTTCAGCGTAAGTTTCCCACCCCGACTCAGTCAGCTGCTGGACTGCTGGCAGAATATATTTTTATTAGACGAGAATGGACTCTATGATGGTCTCGTATTTAGAACGGGGTTTTTTTCTTTCTTTTCTGAATGACCTATTTTAATAATTGGACGGATTAGTGGCAAATTGCTTGGGCAATTGCTTTTATAGCGTGCCATCATAGCGCGTTCAATGTGCTGCATCTTTCTCTCGTTTTACACACTTCTGGTGTTATATCATGATGTCTGTATGGTACGAGCACGTCGATAAAAAAATGTTGACAGAAAAGATTATTGGTTCAATCAGTTGTCGTAGTCCCATTAAAATTCACTTCGTTGTGTAGATGTTTTATTACAGAGAATATTAATTTGTCAAAAATGTATTCTAATTTGACAAAAGGTTTGTCAGTTAAGATATATTTGTAATGCTAAACAAATAGTTTTTTATTGATATATGATCAATTAATAGTATTTTTAATTAATTTTGCGCGTAGAAAATTTGTTCTTGACTTATAAATATTCAATTTGTAATGACTGGCAAACGCACCTTTCTGGTAGGGTCGGTCAGTCGTTTTTCAGACATTTAGTGAACAGGTTTTTTTCTCAAAATTTTTAACATTTCTTTTTTTAAATTCCAAATATAATTGTTAAAGTTTGTACAAAAGAATTTCGAAACAATTCTAAATTCTTTTTGGCGTTTTCTTTTTTAATTTGAAAAATAAGGGTCGGTGAACCCAAGTTTGGACTGCTGGCTGAATATATTTTTATAAGACGAGAATGGACTCTCTGGTCTCGTATTTTGAAAGTTTTTTTATTTTCAGAATGACCTATTTTAGTAATTGGACGGATAAGTGGCAAATTGCCTTGGCAATTGCTTTATAGCGTGACATCATAGCGCGTTGTGTTGCATCTCTCAATGTTTGTCTCATTGGTATGTACATGTATGTACTCGACTACATTTATATTTGGAATATTATTATAGCTTTCAAATATAGCTTTGAACCTGGTGAAAGTGCAGTCACGTCAGCGCGAATCAAAGTAATCATAATCATCATCACAATATTTAAAAGAGAGTATTATTATTGCTCGACGCAGAGCGAAAATACCTCCAGCTGATTTTACATTCCCTGTGAATACATCTCGATTTATTAAAATATCAAAAAACAATCAACTAGTACTATGCTGTTAGTTTAAAATTCAATTCAATATGCAATAACGTCGTTAGTGACATTTTGCAGGAGATGCATTGTGTTTAATTTTGTTTAACAGTTCCAATTATTTGATTAAAAATTAATACATTTCGATTTCGAGGAAGTTTTTAGTTGATTTTTTGAATTTCGTGAGTGCTGTAATTATTGAATTATTAATCAAATGCATATAAAAGTGATATTTTCATTTTTTTTCTTCACTTTTTTCACTTTTTTGTCAATATTTCAAAAAATGTTAAATTAGATTTTTTTTAAAAATCATCCCTAAGTTAGTGTCTTTACATCATAATCTAGCAATTTGGGAATTTTTTACATTACATTATTTTTGTTAGCTTTGTTGAACTTTTTTGGCTCAAAAAAGTGATTTAAAGCGGGTTTTTGTGTTTTTCTCAAAAAATCAACATAGTTTGTCAACATTGATGCCAAATTTAGATTCTCTGATCCATTTCCTTTACAAAAATGTATACTTTTGTATGCATTTGAGTCATAGTTCAATAATTACAGCACTCACAAAATTCCAAAAAAAACTGCCTTAAGTCCCCCCTTAAAGCAATCTATTCGCTCTGAAGTTGATCATCTATAATACTTCTTGGTAATTACCCTTACTATATGATTTTGTATATAGTTGTTGCTTTAATTTGCTTACATAACCCATACCCATTTTCCCGCGCAAATATAGGGCCCCGTATTTGTTTCCACTCGATGACCGCTATACTGCCAGGTATGCATCGTATTGCAGAAACAGATACACACGGTACAAAACATACACGGGTCAAGCGTTAATGCTCCAGACAAACACAATCCTAAAACAATTACATATAAGTATATAGTTCAAAGAAAACTTCGAGACCGACACCAGAATGCATTGTTCTCGTCACGTGATGGGTGGGTTTTTTGTCTCCTGTGTCTATAGGCATATATTGAACTTGAAGTTCTTTAAAACTTAAAATCACTAGATTTCTATTAAACTGTGTTCAGTCGAAGTATATTTTTAGTATAGGCGATGAAAACCCCGGTCTCCAACATTTCGGATTTTTCAGGTTGGGTCGGTCGGTCGATTCTTGTTTTTGTTTTTTTGTTTGTTTGTTTTTCAAATTGTTTGTGATTTTTCAAAATGTTTGGTAAATTTGCAAAAATGTCAACATTTTACAAAATTGTATATAATTTTGAATTATATGCATGGGTTGGTCGGGCACGTAGGGGACAGTTTTTGTATTGGCCTTATCAATATGTTTCACCGGGGGCACTTTTTATTAAAGAGTTAATTTTTCATTTCACAAGTCTTACAAGCGATCATTTTATTTGGCCTGACTACAGCACACATAAATGATTGACACCATTAACATGATTAACAACCAGATAAGCAAGTGATAAGAATCCGGATGTAAAAAAACTGTCACGAGGCACAGAAACGTGCACATTCAGTTTGTTTGTTCATTAACTTGAACTGTTAATGTCTGCTAGTTCTTTGATTGTTTGAAAACAAATATTACCGAAAATACTGTATGAACCGTTCAAGAAAGTTCATTGATAGCGGGATTCAATAAGAGTTCGACAAACACACAGAGATCGAGTAGACAAAAAGACGGAGCAAAAAAGTAAGAAAACACTTCAAATTAATACAGGTTCTGTCGGATTTTAAGGAATTTCAATATTTTACCTTGTACACAATAATTATATAACTGTTCTCATGTTTTCTGGATACACGTAGTCAACACGTGTTTGAATATCACGTGACCCGGCTTGCATACGTACTATCTTATTTGAATATGAAGGAAACTCTTAAGGAGAAGTGCTTATTTCCAAAGGTTGTGATAAATCTGCGCTAGGTTCAAGCCGCTTCAATTGCTCTACATACAAGTTAAAGATTCTTTTTGCAGCTTTACCTCTGTTTCTGTAACCCGATTCTTTTCACAGAACTTTACAAACGATTATTGCGCCTTTGTTTTTAATAACACAGCTGCAATTATATTAAATTGAGACTTATATTTTTACAGATTATGCCACTATTTTCATCAGCTGAAAATGGTGTCAAGGAAGAGAGAATTGGTTTCTGTCCAATTTGTCAATAGAGGGCGTGACCTGCAAGCTTTAATGGGAATCTTTCCTGGCTCCTGAAATGGCAGCGAATTATTTCGGGATGTGTTTTCTTGTTTTGAATAAACTAATGACATTTTTATACTGAATTCTGGTTTCTCAAGCTATTTTTGAATTTATCTGATGGCATCATTGGACATTAGGCACAGCGTAATAAGACAAAGGCACGGTTAAGAATTCGGTAGGTAGTGTTAGATAGTATGAGACATACACCTAACAAAAAAGTCCCTGACCAGGTGCTTTGATGTTGGCTAAACCAAAATCAATGATATGATAATCAATGAACGTTATGATTGTTCCAATGACCATAACTACCAACGAAAATGTTTGCACTCAAATTGGGTTGATATGGGTTAGTGTGTGATTACGCAGTGAATATGTGTGTGTATACAGACTCGTGTCGATGCCAGTGAAAAGGATGGCTCACATTGTAGCGGCAGATAACCCGCGAAAGGCGACAGACGTGAAAATCACAAAATGTTGGCGGCAAAACGGAAAACCAAGATTCGCTGACGGGTGGGAACGACCTTCAGCGACAACACGACGGCAAGGGACGAGGTCTCGACGGAGCCCGGAGACGAGGAACGAGGTCAGACGGCTGGCAGCGGATTGGCTGGCGGCAAGGAACGGCGGCTGACGGTGGGTTGCGGCGACGATTACGTGACCATGGCCAAGGCATATTGCAGCCTGACCCTAAGCCCGTCCTCCATAATGATGTAACAGCTTTGATAAAGAACAGGGGGACATTTTCTTTTTATATGAACTTCAAAATTGCATCGTGCCGGACAGTCTATTGAAATCGAACTGACGTCAAAAAATGTCAAAAATCGCACAAAAAGTTTAAAATCGTGGACCATCGTTTCAAAATCGTAAACCATCGCAGACCACCGTTGCAATGCCGCAGGTACTCGCAAACAACCCGCTATCAACAGTCATCACCCGTCACCCTCCGTACAAAATTCGCAAGCCATTGTCGCACCAAGGTCGTTCCGATATCGGTACTTGCCGCAACTTATGTGTCGTCAGGGTTCGAGATGTGACGTCACTTGCCGTCAATGGTCGTTGATAACGACTACCAACGAAATTGTGACGACCTCAAAACGACTAGAGACGGCCTCGCACGGCATGGAAACGTTAAGGAAATGAGGGTTGCGGTCTCCAACGAAATCTGAACGGAATCACAACGAATTTGTTTGCCGCCACAAAATGTTCAACATGCTGAAAATTTGCCGACGGACGCGAATGATAATTTCGGCCGTCTGTGGTCGCTAGCGGATTCGTCAGCGACAATTGAAGGCAGCACACGATGATTAGTGGGAAATTCAAAATTGCAATTCGCAGTTTAACGTAGCTTGCGGTACCCCCTATTCGTCATAGTGTGAGCCAACCTTTAGCGATGTGATACCGATGCGCTACCATGGCTACCCTACTAGTACCGATCGCCGAAAATCGCAAAATTTGTGCTCCGGTATAGCTCCGGCGAGCATGGCGAGCGAATTCGGCTAGGTGTGACAGCACCTTTACCCATTCATCCAGATACCTGACTGGTTCAAATGGCACACAGTGAACAATACAAATCAATGTTATCCCAGTAGGAAACCAATTCTATTCTACTGTTTTGTCGTTAGTCGTAGTCATTGAAACAATCATAACTTCAAAACTATCCCCTCGATGTTTATGAATGAGGTATCAAACATTGGAGAAGAAATTTGCTCATTAAATGTATATCTCATATTGATGGAACCGATTATTGATTTTGGATTAGCCAACAACAAAGTAACTGGTCAGGGACTTTTTGTGTTTGGTGTATAGTGCACATTTTCCTCAGTGTCCATGGTTGTACCACCACTGTAAAGCGCAGACAAGCAGCACTTCTCTTACAATAAAGCATTCCGGGTTAATTTAGATTTATAACAATATAGCATAAAATTCCATTTCAATTTAATATCCAGACATTATAATAACATTAAGCATTCACGTTTGCATGATTAAAGACCCATTAGATTCACATTATATGATATATAAAACGAATATTATGATATGTTCGTTTTTATGAGGGTAAAATAACATACGTCTATAAACACACATTACACAAATTGCCATAATGCCCCGACATACTTTCACCAATAATACTGTTCACCATTGACAAACGAGCCAAGCGATAATTCGTGTCGAAGTTGAAGACATTCATCACATACAAATCTCTCTCTACAGCGATCTCGAGAATGACTTTGTGTTGCAACAAAGATTGTTTCTGTTTAGTTGGCAAATTCACAAACTACGACGCCACAATATATGTCTTACCTAGATTTAGTTGACACTTGAGTCGAACTAAGGCCACAATGATCATTTGACATAAAAACAGCATGTCGGATTTGAGATTTCCAGCCTGGCCTCGTTCAAGATGTTTCACTGCTATCGATTGATTTGATACATCAGGCACAATAATATCATTAATTCAGAGACGTAATTCTGTTTGTGTGCGCCATCATGTATACTATACAAACATGGTTTGGATTATTCGTTTTAATATACGTTTAATATTTTAATCATAGCACACCATCACACGAATCACGTTTATAGCGTTGTTGTCTGCTAGCATAATTAAATTAAGCAATTTCAAAACAGAAAGAAGTATTCGTTCAGTTTCTTTATTTTGAGAAATACAACATTAGGCTATATTGTTTGTCAATTTAGTACATTCTCTGCAAGAGAGTAGTACTCGCAGATACGTAAATCAGCTTTGCCATGTGGGAAATTTAAAATAAAACGACAAAGAGTTTGATTGATAAAGCATTCAATGAAAAGATAATATCCAGGCAGTATTAAATCATTACTACAGTCTGACAGTATACTTTATAAAACCCATTCGTTAGATATGTTCGCTAATAAAGGAGGGCAAAATAACATACGTCTATATAAACACACATTACACAAATTGCCATCATGCCCCGATATACTTTCACCAGTAGTTCTGTTCACCATTTGCGAACGAACCAAACGATAAGTCGTGTCTAAGTTGAAGACATTCATCATATACAAATCTCTCTACAGCGATCTCGAGAATGACTTTGTGTTGCTACAAAGCTTGTTTCTGTCTAGTGGGCAAGTACACAAACTAGGCAAACTAGGACGCCACAAATATGCCGTTCCCAGATTTCTGCGACACGTGAGTCGAACTTTTAAGCCAACAATGATCATTTGGCATAAAAAAACAGCATGACGAGACCAAATACCCTTGTCACAGTTGACGTGTTTTGCCCCGAGCTACGCTACTTGCTCTTTGAGAGATTTCCAGCCTGGCCTCGTTCAAGATGTTTCACTGCTATCGATTGATTTGATACATCAGGCACAATAATATCATTAATTCCGAGACGTAATAATGTTTGTCTGCGCGTTATCATGTATATGAAACATATGAATGTATAATATCCAGACAGTATTAACATGATTAAATCATCACTACAGTTTACTTGATCAAACCCATTAGTTAAATGTATGATCACTAATATTAAGGAGAGCAAAAGTAACTTACGTCTATAAACACACATTACACAAATTACCATCATGCCTCGACATAATTTCACCAGTAATTCTGTTCAAAATTTGCCATCGAGCCAAATAATAATTAATTTCTAAGATGAAGACATTCATCACATACAAATCTCTCTCGTCAGCGATCTCGAGAATGACTTTGTGTTGCGACAAAGATTGTTTCTGTCTAGTGGGCAAATGCACAAACTAGGACGCCACAATATATGTCTTACCTAGATTTATTTGACACTTGAGTCGAACTTTTAAGGCCACAATGATCATTTGGCATAAAACCACATGTCGGGACAAAATACCCAAGTCATTGTTGACGTGTTTTGCCCCGAACTATGCTACTTGCTCGTTGAGAGATTTCCAGACTGGCCTCGTTCAAGATGTTTCACTGCTATCGATTGATTTGATACATCAGGCACAATAATATCATTAATTCAGAGACGTAATTCTGTTTGTGTGCGCCATCATGTATACTATATCAACATGCTTTGGATTATTCGTTTTAATATACATTTAATATTTTAATCATAGCACACCATCACACGAAATCACGTTTATAGCGTTGTTGTTTGCTAACATAATTAAATTAAGCAATGTCAAAACAGAAAGAAGTATTCGTTCGGTTCTTTGTTTTGGGAAATTCAACATTAAGCTATTGTTCGTAATAGCAGATAGGCCTACGTAAATCAGTTTTACCATGTTGGAAATTTAAAATAAAACGACAAAGAGTTTGATTGATAAGCATTCAATGAAAATATAATATCCAGACAGTATTAAATCATCACTACAGTTTACTTGATAAAACCCATTAGTTATATATGTTCGCTAATAAAGGAGGGCAAAATAACATACGTCTAGAAACACACATTACACAAATTGCCATTATGCCCCGACATACTTTCACCAGTAGTTCTGTTCACCATTTGCGAACGAACTAAACGATAATTCGTGTCTATTAGTTGAATACATTCATCACATACAAATCTCTCTCTATAGCGATCTCGAGAATGACTTTGTGTTGTTACAAAGCTTGTTTCTGTCTAGTGGGCGGCAAGTACACAAACTAGGACGCCACAATATGTATTACCCAGAGTCGAATTTTTAAGCCAACAATGATCATTTGGCATAAAAACAGCATGTCGCGACAAAATACCCTTGTCATTGTTGACGTGTTTTGCCCCGAGCTTCGCTACTTGCTCTTTGAGAGCTTTCACCTGGACTCGTTCAAGCTGTTTCACTGCTATCGATTGATTTGATACATCAGGCACAATAATATAATTAATTCAGAGACGTAATTCTGTTTGTGTGCGCTATCATGTATACTATATAAACATGCTTTGGGTTATTCGTTTTAATATACGTTTAATATTTTAATCATAGCACACCATCACACGAAATCACGTTTATAGCGTTGTTGTTTGCTAACATAATTAAATTAAGCATGTCAAATTAAGCATGGCAATGTCAAAACAGAAAGAAGTATTCGTTCGGTTTATTTATTTTGGGAAATACAACATTAGGCTATATTATTTGTCAATTTAGTACATTCTCTGCAAGAGAGTAGTACTCGCAGATACGTAAATCAGTTTTGCCACGTTTGACATTTAAAATAAATCGACAAAGAGTTTGATTGATAAGAGTTCAATGAAAATATAATATCCAGACAATATTAAATCATTACTATAGTTTACTTGATAAAACCCATTAGTTATATATATTCGCTAATAAAGGAGGGCAAAATAACATACGTCTATAAACATTACACCAAGGCCAAAAAAAAAAAATGGTTATATTGGCGTAACCCGCCCGACCCTAAAAATACGCCCGACCCTACACTTTTTTCTTTTTTTTTCAGTGAAAAAAAAAAAACCAAAAAACCGACCGACCCTAAAAAATAAAAAAATAAAAAAAATAAATGTTTTTTCTCGAACGAAATACGACGGTGCTTCTAACAAACAATAGGGAATGTTTAAACTCGGTTAACATTGTTCAAAAACAGCTGCTAAAAAATAAATAAAAAAAATAAAAAAATCCCTACCTACCTACCCTATTTTTGTTCAGCCCGTTACGCCAATATAACAACAACAAAATTTTGGCCCAATTGCTATCATGCCCCGACATACATTCACCAGTAGTTCTGTTCACCATTTGCGAACGAACCAAACGATAAGTCGTGTCTAAGTTCAAGACATTAATCACATACAAATCTCTCTACAGCGATCTCAAGAATGACTTTGTGTTGCGACAAAGATTGTTTCTGTCTAGTGGGCAAATGCACAAACTAGGACGCCACAATATGTCTTTACCTAGATTTATTTGACACTTAAGTCGAACTTGTAAGCCCACAATGATCATTTGGCATAAAAAAACAGCATGTCGGGACCAAATACCCTTGTCGTTGTTGACGTGTTTTGCCCCGAGCTACGCTACTTGCTCGTTGAGAGCTTTCCAGCCTGGCCTCGTTCAAGATTTTTCACTGCTATCGATTGATTTGATACATCATCAGGCACAATATCATTAATTCCGAGACCTAATTCTGTTTTTGTGCGCCGCTATCATGTATACTATATAAACATGCTTTGGATTATTCGTTTTAATATACGTTTAATATTTTAATCATAGCACACCATCACACGAAATCACGTTTATAGCGTTGTTGTTTGCTAACATAATTAAATTAAGCAATGTCAAAACAAAAAGAAGTATTCGGTCGGAAAGAGAAATACAACATTAGGCTATATTGTTTGTCAATTTAGTACATTCTCCGCAAGAGAGTAGTACTCGCAGATACGTAAATCAGTTTTGCCATGTTTGAAATTTAAAATAAAACGACAAAGAGTTTGATTGAGTGTGGGTTTGATTGCATTCAATGAAAATATAATAGCCAGACAGTATTAAATCCTACAGTTTACTTGATAAAACCCATTAGTTATATATGTTCGCTAATAAAGGAGGGCAAAATAACATACGTCTATAAACACACATACACAAATTGTCATCATGCCCCGACATACTTTCACCAGTAATTCTGTTCACCATTTGCGAACGAACCAAACGTTAAGTCGTGTCTAAGTTGAAGACATTCATCACATACAGATCTCTCTACAGCGATCTCAAGAATGACTTTGTGTTGCGACAAAGATTGTTTCTGTCTAGTGGGCAAATGCACAAACTAGGACGCCACAATATATGTCTTACCTAGATTTATTTGACACTTGAGTCGAACTTTTAAGGCCACAATGATCATTTGGCATAAAACAGCATGTCGGGACAAAATACCCAAGTCATTGTTGACGTGTTTTGCCCCGAGCTACGCTACTTGCATGTTGAGAGCTTCGACTGGACTCGTTCAAGATGTTTCACTGCTATCGATTGATTTGATCCATCAGGCACAATAATATCATTAATTCAGAGACGAAATTCTGTTTGTGTGCGCTATCATGTAGATAAAACATGCATTGGGTTGCTATAAGTCTCTATGCGTTTCCGTTTATTGTTAATCATGTTAATTTTGCGGGTGCCTTGAATTACAGAGTCGCGAACCACTTTTTGCTGTTGTTTTAATCATCCTTGTATAAAACAATGACTATATAAATGAGATACCGTCGCTGTGCTTGGTATGTGATAATGGGTAAATACCACATCACTCATCACTTCGGCGCATTGCACGCAATATATTGGCAAAGTGTTGACGAAACGTTACAATGGGGAAATAAACTCATCACAAAAAGATCCGAGACACTTAAAAAGGATCAAATAATTAATGGCCCGAAAGGGTTTGGATTAATCGAAGCAAAGAACCAAGTCACGCATACATTTGTTCTGCCTATGTTGACACCTCGATTGTTGAGATACGATGTTGCATAGCGGAGTAATTGTCATTTTAATGGTCGTTGGTCCAACAACTCCATCAAACCTGAGACAACATTGGAAGGCGTATCCTCGTCAAAACAATAATGCAAACCTATTTCTATAGGGATGATTGTCACTTTTGAAACTGGACCTACGACCATTGAAATGGCAATAACTCCGCTCCGCAACGTCGTATCTCAACAATCGAGGTGTCAAAATACGCAAAACAAAATTATGCAATGGGTTCTTTGCTTCGATTAATCCATACCCTTTCGGGCCGTTAATTATTGGTTCATTTTTAAGTGTCTCGATACTTTTTGTGATGAGTTTAGATACACAACACTGATAATAATTTGGGTGATTGGAAATATCCTAAAACGGGTGTCCCATTATACCAAATACAATAACACATTCATAAGGCAGTAATTTCATTATTTTTCAGTTGCTTAATATGGCAAATAAAAGCTGCCTTATAACGTACCTCTTGATAACACTGCGCGCCAATACATAGGACTGTGTATACGTAATTACCATACTCACTGGTCCCTAATGATTCACAGTTATCATGATTATGGTTATGGGGACTGTCATACTTTCGCACTTTAACTTCACACCGCTGAATCAGCATATTTTAAATATAGGTAGGGCGGGTGAAAAGGCGCGAAAAGATTATGATATGTTGATTTTATACTGTGCGTCATCTTTCAAGTTCCCGCAAATCCCAAATGTTTGCACTAAATGTCAAATGTACTTAAATGCCAACGGAGTGGGTCCTATCACATTATAGTAAAACATATTCTACCTACGGACATTTTAACCTTTACTATACTGCATTCTCATGTTTCTGATTTATCTGAAAATGAAATAATTATGTGATGTGATCTGGGAAACCCCGTCAGATGTCGCCAGATGTGAAATAGGGATTATGGGTAAAAACAACAAAAGTAAGAAAACGCAACAAAAACAACTTTTTTTTTATAATTCATTTCCATTAAGGGGGACTCAAGGAAGTTTTTGACTTGATTTTTTGAATTTTGTGAGATATGTAATTATTGAACTATTAATCAAATGCATATAAAAGTATTCATTTTGGAAAGGAAATGGATCAGAGAATCCAAATTGGGCGTCAATTTTGACCTTTTTTTTTTTTTTTTGACCCCAAAAAGTTCAACAAAGCTAAAAATTAAAAAAAATGAGAACAAATTATCAAATTGCTAGATTATGATGTAAATACAACTTAGGGACGATTTTTTTCATTCACTCAAAACTTTTTTGTAGGCAGTATTGTAATCCGTAGAGTTTTAGCTCTCTTATGATACAAATATCTCCAATATCCCAAATTTCACCATGTGGAGAGTTTTCCCAGATCGCATCAAATATGATAAGTTTGTATGTTATCATCACTATAAGTTATGGACGGAAATTCTAGAATTGTACTATAGGCTGCGTTATTATATGACACAATTGCGTTGTCGCATATTGTGCACAGGCCGCGCAAGAACTATTACAATAGATGCATCCTGGTGGGGGCAAAATTGACCAGTGTGATATATTGTGACATATCACACGATGGCTAGAACAGGCCGCGCAAGAACCATTTCAATATATGCAGCCTGGTGGGGGCGAAATTGACCAGTTTGATATCGTGACATATCACACAATGGCTAGAACATGCCGCGCAAGAATGACTCTATTGCAACTGATCATCCTGTTGGTTGCGAAATTGACCAGTGTGATATCGTGACATATCACACAATGGCTAGAACAGGCCGCGCAAGAACCAATCTATTGCAACTGATCAGTATGTTGGGGCGAAATTAACCAGTGTGATTGCGCGACATATCACACAATGGTTAGAGCAGGCCGCGCAAGAATCAATCAATTGCAACTGATCAGCCTGTTGGGGCGAAATTAACCAGTGTGATATCGTGACATATCACACAACGGCTAGAACGATGAAATTGTAGCAAGTGTTTCAAGTGATTAATGTCGCGTTCACACTCCGGTCGTTGGACATCGCGCGACGTCTTCGGTTATCGGTGAGCAATGTCGACTTTTATCAGTCGACGTCGCGCGATAGCCAAAAGTCAGAATTAACACTTTCCAAGCGGCAGGCAGCTGCAGACGACATTCCAAAATTTCACAAAATATTTCAAAAATGTCAAAATTACTGTATTTCATTACCATATTTGGAATGACCATGAGAAATGCATTGAAATAAGTACAAACATGCCTAGTGTTTGGTCAGTAATCTTTGAGATAGACTTTGAAAACTATGAAAGGTTTCTGAAAAAATCTGTTTTGTGTATGGTAACAATAATATCCGCGTGGAAAGCGATAAAACAGAACAAAGCTTTTCAATGTCGTCTTAAAACATATTTGTTCCAATGTGCATATCATGTTAAATTGGGTTTTTTATGTTATTTGTTATGGCAATTTTCAGCTCACATGCTCATGTTTAAATTTCGTGTTTTTGTTTGTATATGTAGTACGCCTCGGAAATTAGGTTGCCTGGATAGATGGCACTTTATAAATTCATGATTATATTATTATGCCAATGACTATGAAACTACATAGAAAACGTCGTGATCCTATCATCAGTACCAGGATATACACCACCCTTCACTATCATGTCGTCATCCTTGGACAAGATCATCATTAATCACGTGACGATGACAAGTATCAGCGTTCCAAAGCACCCTTGTCGGTTTACACCATATACGAGTACACTAAACATTGCCATGTAATCAGAGCTGCGCGAAAGAGCCTTCCTCCATCCCCTTCGTACTTCAACTCCACTTAACATTCACACTCGTCTCTTTGGTGAGGCAGAAATTTCTCTTACACCAAACCCGGTGGCACGCATTATCAAGTGCTAGTTAATTGTCCAGGAAAATCACATATGCATAAACCCAGCGATAGAGTGGAGTTAATTTGTAGGTCAGTCACTGAGGAAGACACATTTAAAATGCAATTCACATGTCGGCTTATTCACACTATACTACTACAACAACGCGATCTTGTAAAGGACCATAGTTCTTCTAGGAGGCGCCCGATCAGTGCCGGGCGGCGCTCAGGGTGAAACGATGTGTTTGGATGTAGTTCAGCTTCTGTAATTATAATGTCCTCTTTTATAAGCCCAAATGTAGGTCTTCAAAGTCAATGTTCAGTTGGGACATACCGGTATCATAGCAAATGATTAATGGCATTTTTAGCACCAATAAATTTATCGCGCGCTGTCGTCACTACCGTAACTTTATGGACGTATAAAACCAACGTAACCATGATAACACGAATACAATTAAAACTCTTTTTACTTTCTTATCCTATCGTACCATATATGATAGCTCATGGAGACAACTCAAAGAGGTAACATCCCGATTAATGATTTACCCTCCGATATATGAATTAGACATTAATGATGAACACCCTAAAACCATAAAGCCATAGCAAATATCTATTATATAATTTCGTGATCTGAACCGGGACCTGAACCTAAAGGAACTGAAAAATGGCGACCATTTCCTCACTACTGGCTATGAACACCTGCAGACACGTCATTCTATGAACTGAACCGGGACCTGAACCTAAAGGAACTGGATAATGGCGACCATTTCCTCACCACTGGCTATGAACACCTGCAAACACGTCATTCTATATGAACTGTGACAGGATCCACCATTTTGTCGTCACTTGTGCACGATTGAACACGTGACAATGACAAGTATCATCGTTCCAAAGCACCCCTATCAGTTGACACCATGCACTAAACATCATCGTGTAACCCAAGCTGTACGGAAGAGCCTTCCTCCACCATCGCACTATACAGCTACACTTCACATCCACACTCATCTCTTTGGTGAGGCAGAAATTTCTCTTATACCAAACCCGGTGGCACGCATTATCAAGTGCTAGTTAATTGTCCAGGAAAATCACATATGCATAAACCCAGCGATAGAGTGGAGTTAATTTGTAGGTCAGTCACTGAGGAAGACACATTTAAAATGCAGTTCACATGTCGGCTTATTCACACCCGGGGGGGGGGGGGGGGGGGGGGCACTGACATTGGAAAAGGGTATAGGTATGTGCCGCGCTGAAGACCCCCCTTTTCACCATCTCCTGCTAGCTCTTATGACCCCCCTTTTGAGCCTGCTTCAGTTCTCAAGACCCCCAATTTGATTGAAAATTCAAAAATTGCGAAATTTTGCGTTCCAAAGCCCCAATTCTTCGAAAATGTTGCGTTCATGCTAATCAAAATTGAACTATAGGTCAGTTTTCAAGACCTACTTTTTTAACCTAAAGGGACTGAATAATGGCGACCATTTCCTCACCACTGACTATGAACACCTGCAAACACGTCATTCTATATGAACCGTGACAGGATACACCATTTTGTCGTCACTTGTGCACGATTGAACACGTGACAATGACAAGTATCATCGTTCCAAAGCACCCCTATCGGTTGACACCATGCACTAAACATCATCGTGTAACCCAAGCTATGCGGAAGAGCCTTCCTCCACCATCGCACTACAGCTACACTTCACATCCACACTCATCTCTTTGGTGAGGCAAACATTTCTCTCTTTTATACCAAGCCCGGCGGCATGCATTATCAAGTGCTAGTTAATTGTCCAGGAGAATCACATATGTATAAGCCCACCGAGGGAGTAGAGTTACTTTGTAGGTCAGTCACTGAAGTAGACACATTTTAAATATGGTTCACATTCAGGATTATTCACACTAAAACAGCACGAAGACCAGGGAGTATGTAGTTGTAGTTCCCTTTATAGGAGGGTCAGACCACTGGCGGGTAGAGGGTCACTACATGGACAATTCTGTCAGCGTCATTTCTTTAGGGTAATATTGGGTTGGACATGATGGATGAGTTTGGACCCATCCATCATGTCCAACCCAATATTATATTGGCTCACCCCTACTTTAATTTCCTTTAGCCCGTGTCCATCAATTACCCTTATCCGGACCTTAAAAAGTTGACGAAGGATGCCTTCTTCGTTTAATATAGCAATGACAAATATAGATTACATAGAAACGGACGTTGACAGGGCCTGCGATTGCTTCAAGGCTATTTATTTATCTGAAGATGAATTGGTCTCGTGGTTTCAATGAAAACAGCATGAATACATATTAAATAAATAACCCAAATAAATGCTAATATTGTTTTCCTGAATTATCATGAAATCATTTCCTGTTTTGAATAAATGACCCAAAAGTAATGGGTGAACGTGACAATGGTGGTCCCTTTTCACTATTGTCTTTGGTCTTTAAGCAAATCTTTAGGGACCAGGAAAGAAAATCAAAAAGATTTGCTCTGAAAATCAACTAATGTCATGAATGTCTCTTTAAGACCAGACACATTAGACAAGAGTACGAACATACTTGACATGATCGAGGCGTAATAAAGCATGGATTTACAAGACGGTGATGGACTTCAGCCGTGTACACATTCCCCATTTTCTATCGTGAAACGCACTGCATTTTTATCATGCACTGAAAGCTAAATGCTTATACGATTGTAAACACTTTCGCCTAAATAATTTTACGTTGCGTTCCAGCTCATTTATAAAACAATCTATTGTTGAGAACAAAGAAGATTTCTTGATGTACCCCATCATGCTTAGCGCCCCTACAGTACCAGCAGGGCTTATCACAAAAACAACCAGTGCCACACATGTGTTAAAGTAATTAACAGCTGGAACTCGTCTGACCTCTACCATAGTAATACAAGGTGCAGATAGGGTAAACTTGGCCACAAATATGAAAGAAGTTGAATCCCATAATAAAAATAGAGGGTCTTTAAGAAAATCAAGCGAGGACTGTATTAAAGACACATCAATCATATTACTTGCTACAGGATTTTATTAAATACCCTCGTTTAACAACTTTTTAAGCATTTCCTTGCACTGTAATTTCGATGGGAACCAGTAGACACTGGTGACAGAAATCAGTGATCATGTGATGAAGTGAAGCATCCTGGGGTGCATCAAGAGATATTCTTTGTGTTAAGAATGACTATCTACATCTGGAGCACTGGATGAGATCTGAGACGAATACATATTTCTCTCCATAATCAGGTAACGACATAAAACGCTACCCTGACACAGACGTCAAAATATTGGTGTCTGACCGTTAAAACACCGATGACGCCTTCTGGCTAATGCCTTCAACAACTTTGAAAACACGTGGTTTCAATCAAAGCAACCGCTAAACTCAGATAAGTTCGTTTTATTTTGATACTCCAACCACGACTCGGTAACAGCATTACATTGGATATCCCTACTAGGTCTTCTACGCCGACAGTCGCAAAGCGCTAAATCGTATGCTAACACTTTCCACGCGGCTATTAGTTTTACCATATTATACAAAACAGATTTTTCAGAAACCTTTCCTAACTTTCAAAGTCTTATCTCAAGAAGTACTGGATCAATACTAGACATGTTTTTACCTATTTTAATGTATTTCTCATGATGATTCCAAATATGGGGTTGAAGTGTTAAAAAAAGTAGGTCGTAAGATGTATTATATTTATGAACGGAATTTACTTTAATTAATCTTTTTTCAAACCAAATCACTCGACTTATAAATACACTTACTTGACCATTATAGGGTGCCTTAGCGTCAAATAGGTTAGGTACCCTCGGGGGAGGGGGGGGGCTTCTGAAAGGAGGTGTTCCGCAAGCATAAAAGTGTACATTATATGTTAGAAAAAAAACTATCGAGCCCAACTTTTGTAATTATATAGAACAAAACACCACACTTATGACAAATGATGTCATAGTTATACAATGCACATTCGCAAATTTTAGCACCGATACCCATGACGTCATCGACACCGGACTTTCGATCGCCGCGAATTTCAAAAATTGCATGTTGAGTGATGGCAGTTTTTATTAATTTTTGTGACTAGTATGGTGTTTTGTTCTATATAATTATGTAATTTCGGCTCGATAATTATTTTTCTAACAAATAATGCTCAATGTTGTGCTTGCGGGATACTTCCTTTAATGGATATGAGGTTACGGGGATGTGCCGCCAATTAGGGTCCCATTTTTCAGCCTCTGTTAAATGGATGACCCCTTTTTAAAGCCATTTTTGGTAAATGTATGGGTCTATAACCCTTAATTTTGCTGTTTTCCACAGAAATGTTAGCAAAATCTGTCAAATATTTAGGAACATTATGGGTATCCGGTAAACGTAGGTCCATTTCTCCCCGAAAATGTGTAAATGGATGGGTCAGTTTTTCATTTTCCTGGCGGCACATCCCTACCAACAAACAAATATATGAGTACCCCCCCCCCCCCCCCCCCCCCCCCCCCCCACACGTTAAACTACCAGTCATATAAGTTTACCAGACGCATAACGATGAAGGTATAATGGCGGTATTTTATTATCGCTATTCCATGCTTTAGTTGTCCAAGAATACAAACTAATGGTTCATTGACGTGGCCTGGTTCTTTTGTGTCCTATCATTTTATAAGCCAAATGTATTTATTACACCGCTTTGTTATTGAGCCAAGCCAATAAGATGAGTTTGGACCAATCCATCATGTCCAACCCAGAGAAGATTTCTTGATGCACCCCAGGATGCTTCACTTTCATCACATGACCACTGATTTCTGTCACCAATATCTACTGGTTCCCATCGACATTACAGTGCAAGCAAATGCTTACAAAGTTGTTAAACAAGGGTCTTTAAGATAATTTTCTTGCAAGTAATATGATTGATGTGTCTTTAATACAGTCCTCTCTTGATTTTCTTAAAGACCCTATATATTTATAAATACTAAGCTTTAGTTGGGATTCAACTTCTTTCATATTTGTGGCCAAGTTTACCCTATCTGCAACTTGTATTACTATGGTAGAGGTCAGACGACCACCAGCTGTTAATTACTTTAACACATGTGTGGCACTGTTTGTTTTGGTGATAAGCCCTGCTGGTACTGTAGGGGCGCTAAGCATGATGGGGTAGATCAAGAAATCTTCTTTGTGTCCAACCAATGGTCGTATTATAGCTCATCCCCTACTTGAATTTCCTTGACTCCGTGTCCATCAAATAACCTTATCCGGACTTTTACGCTTTCCATGCGGCAGGCGGCTGCAGACGACATTCCAAATGTTAACAAAATGTTTCAAAAATATTAGAATTATTAAATTTCATTACCATATTTAGAATCATCATGAGAAATGCATTGAAATAAGTACAAACATGCCTAGTATTGGTTCAGTAATCCTTCAGGTAGACCATGAAAGTTGGGAAAGGATTTTGAAAAATCTGTTCGGTATAATGGTAAAACCAATAGCCGCATAACAAAACCATTATCTTGTATTCTACACACATATTTATATTGAATGGGTTGTTTTCGGGCGATACAAAAATATATTGCACTCGCTATCAAAATATATA
This sequence comes from Ophiura sarsii, assembly GCA_035610835.1. Classification (NCBI taxonomy): domain Eukaryota; kingdom Metazoa; phylum Echinodermata; class Ophiuroidea; order Amphilepidida; family Ophiuridae; genus Ophiura; species Ophiura sarsii. Next base: position 80,908,780 of record CM069443.1, read on the forward strand.
TATTATTATAGCTCGTGCAATATATTTTTGTTTCGCACTCAAAGCTTTTCAACTGAAAAATGGTTTTGTAAATATTGATAATGCTAATTTTCCTTTTTTGGGCGGGTTACCGTTTTGTTATTCTATGTTGTTTTGTTGTTGTTTTTTGCAAAGTATTGGATACAACCATTTTTGCATTGAATCGGTATTATTGTTTCAATTACAATAATTAAGTTTTAGATTAAAATAGCTGATTTTCCTCTTTGTTCAATATTCTGCCTTTGTTAAAAGTATATCTTGTCTATATATATATATTTTTAAAGTCAATTATTTAGGGTCAGAAAAAAAGCAATTTCATTTGGTTTCATTCATGATGACCTAACTGTTTCACATTTGATGATATTTTAATCGAAAATTTGAAGAAGAACATAACGAGTGCTTGGAGCACACATGTGTTAAGTGCATTTTTGAGGGATATTCAGTTTTTTGCGTAATATGATAGAAAGTGATATTCTCTATTTAGTGAACACATCATCTAAGTGATTATAACACCATTTTAATGGTTAAAATGGCTTGAACACTATCTGCAAATTTCCATGTCAACAATTTGTTTGGAGCACAGATGTTTTAAGTGAATCATGAAAAACACTAGGTGCATGCTATTAGTGCCGTACTTAACACATGTGTGCTCCAAAGATCATGTGCAATGTTATAAAATTAAGACTACTAATGCAGCAAGAGGTTAAAGGTCATTATTGGACTTCTTTATCAGCTATGTACAACTAATTGAGACAGCTTATAGTGTCTAGGGTATTCACAGTGTTCCTCGTTGATCCTAAGTACGTTTTCGGCTAAAATAATGGAGTTTTCTTCGAAGTGGTGATGTAAAACTATATCCACATGAAACACTATCAATATCCATTACTGTCAAAAAAGTAAATGTAATGTGTGCAAACCTGATTTGTCTTACTTAACCACAGTTTTAAGTTTTGTTTTCTCAAAACTCCAAAAATGTACTTAAGACATCTGTGCTACAAGCACTCGATAATTGATATGTGACATGGTACTTGTAACATATGTTTAAAATGAAGATGCACTTTGCCATTCCCATTTCTTCCTTGAGCAAAATGTTTTCATCAATGTATACTAGAAAGGACATGGTATTTGCTTAGCATTAAGTTAGATAACCATAATATGAATGAAGAATAATATACATTTATGTTCACTTGAAAAGGATTTGACACAATAATGTGGTTCGCATTTACAGCGCTCTTCGTATATAAACAAGTCGTTAAAATATACAATAGAAATCATAAGGTACCGTTCTATCCGCGCACTTTACTACATAAATAACAGGGCATTCTACCGTCTATTCCAATTAGCAGTCACCCGAGATCACGGTGTTAGTACTTTTGTATAGTTTTCAATCAAAACATAACTGATCTAGAAAGAAAACTGATACTTCATTGAAACCGGGCTTCAAACGTCAGTACATGTTTCTTTAGAAAGGTATTCTACATTTGAAGTAAAGATACTTGACTTGTAATAATGCTTCACTGTACAATGCGATCCATGAACACACACTCAATTCACATTCTCGTCTTTTGCGCTACCTCCTTCAGAGGTTCAAGACACCTTCGTCGAAATATTTTCTTTTTTACTTCGTTCGTGGGTCAGTTATAAAACAATCTAAGCCCATTTCTATTCCCGATTCATAGCTGCCATATGGTATCGCTGACTGAAAAGCGGTGGGTGAGAGACTAATATTATTCGTCTCAAGATGAGAAAGTATACTGCAAGTTCACCGGTGGTTGTTATGTTATGTTACTATGTATAGATGAAAGTTAACAAAATAAATAGAATGGAAAAAATTGTACACTACTCAGCATACGGTATATGGTACAGGGCGATTTCACGGAAGCACATGGGTGAAACAATATTCCGCCAGAAGACATGTCAATGATATGGCGTACAATAAAATCACCTGGCCCTGTGTATTGATTCAGGTGATTGCAAGGACTATACATATAATCAGTATGTCATGTATGGTGAAATCGCCTAATGAAATTCCATGAATTTGCCCTATAAATCATTGTTTTGTTTCTAATAATTATTAGGCGTCAAGCATCGAAATAACTATACACCACCCCACATTTCCAATAGAGTTTTCGACCTCATATCAATAAAGAAAATATTAGCCTCTCGAAAACTAATTCTTTTGGAGTTGAAACAGTTTAGGTTTTATTCAACGTAATTGTTCAATTCGACTAAAGTTTCCTAAAATATTATATGAAGTTTTGAATGAAACAATAAAATTCGATTGTTTTTATCAAATATGCACATAATAAACATAGTACTCATAATTTGTAGTGCCAAACTCAAACAGTAACGGTGTCTGTAACTTCTACAACAATAAGCGATTTAAGGTATTGCTATCAGTCAGTTCGTTTTGACGATTTACTCCCGTCCTTTGCAACTCTTCAACAAATTACATATAAACTACGTACATATGAACTACGTTTACGTCAATTTGTTTATATTTAAGCAACATCTCTCTACTTGTCAATCAGACCAGAGCTTCAGAGGATACCTTAGCGTTACGTAAATAATAGGTTAGGTACCCTAAATATCAGCCACATTGGCTCACCAAATATTGAAGATGTAATGAAGGTATTTAGAATGTCCCTATATTCCATGCGGCAGAGGTTGCCCAAACAATAGTTCGACGAAGTGGCCTGGTTTGTATGTCCTATTATGTTCTGTTATTAGCCAAGCCAATAAGATGAGTTTGGACCCATCCATCATGTCCAACCCAAGATTATATTGGCTCAACCGCTACTTTAATTTCCTTGAGCCCGTGTCCATCAATTACCCTTATCCGGACTTACTGACACACCGACTCTAAAGGTAACATTACCAAACCATATCTGGTTTCTCTTGTTACAGTATCCTCGTTGTAGTGAATGACCTTAAAAAGTTGACGAAGGATGTCTTCTTCGTTTAATATAGCAATGACAAAGATACATTACATAGAAACGGACGTTGACAGGGCCTGCGATTGCTTCAAGGCTATTTATTTATCTGCAGATGAATTGGTCTCGTGGTTTCAATGAAAATGTACACGCTTTAGAGCGGCTTTACACTGTTACTGACCAAATAACCCAGATGATAATACGCCTGTATTTAGATTTCTGTCTATAACTCAAATACAAATATAAGTTGCATTGACATTAATGTTTGTTTTAATGGAAAATTATTTCACGAAGTGATATAACATAATATTTCCATTTGTTAAACAGGTTGGGGTTTGTCTTGATTGCATCCACTTTTTACGCAAATACAATTTTACTGAACCAAATATTTATGTTCATCATTTAGTTTCAGGAATTTGACCATTCATGACCAGTCAATCGTACCTCGCTTATCATTATGGTACTGTTAAGTGATAATTTAAAACAAAATAACATGGCAGGCAATTACGTTAACAAAATGACGACCCACTTTTCAGACATGAATTTTGCAATAACAATTTGATTTATCAATTTATATTTATTTATAGGCCACATTTGCTTTACATCATATGTTTATAACGATAATATTTGAAGAAAAAAAAGAAAACAGTGCTTTGGACACATGTGTGGTTTGCGTATACAATGGCTTTATATAAACACATCGTTAAAATCGTTAAAATCTATAGAATTTCTGAAAATAGTAATAATGAGGTTCCGTTTCACCTCTGCACTTTACTACATAAACAACAGGGCATTCTACTGTTCATTTCAATTCGTCGCTGTTCTGACCGGCACATCACAACAGAATTAAGTAAAATGATGTGCCGGTATGTCAGAACAGCGACGAATTGTTAGACAAACGTTGTTAGTACTTTTTTCCTTTATTTTTTAATCAAAGCATTAATAATCTAGTTAGAAAGGAAATATTTCAAACCGGGCTTCAACATCACTTAATGTTTCTTTAGAAAGGCATTCTCAATTTGAATAACATACTTGACGTGTAATAATGCATAGCTGTACAATGACGGATTCATCCATGACCACACACTCAATTCACATTCACACTCACTACCTCCCTATATGAGGTTTAAGACACCTTAGCCGATTTTTTTTCTCTTTACCTTTCGATCCAGGGACACTTGTAAAACAAATGTCTATTCCCAGTCCATTACCGTCATTGGATATCACTGTCTGGAGCGGCGGATGGGAGTTAAGACTAATAATTATTCGTCTATGGATAAGGCAAGTACAAATGCGCGGTACCACTGATCAGTATGACGATTTCACGGAAGTATATGGTGAAATATTCCGCCAGAACTTCAGAAGAGAGGTCAATGATATGGAGGACTAAAACATCACCTGGCACGAGTATTCGGATATTGATTCACGTGATTGTAATGAACACATGTAATCACCAAATGTCTTGTAGATCAGGAAATTGCCAAATGCAATTCTATGAATTTGCCCTATTAATCATCCGTCGTTTTAAAGGAATCATTTGGCGTCAATTATTGAAATAATATATCCCACACTTTAAATAATTCTTTCAACCTTATTTCAATAAAATATCACTCTCTTAGAAATTAATTTATTATTACAATTGAAAAAGTTGAGCTTTCATTCAATTTAAATACTAGTATCCAATTTCATAAGTGACCGAAGTTTCCTAAAATATATGAAGTTTTGAATATACAATACCATTTATTGCATTCGTAGTATTTTGAAATATATATAATGAGGTTTCCTTTCACCTGTGATTTGATTTGATTATTTGATATGATTTGGATCCTACGACCCTGCATAACCAAATAATCTTATACAGCTTATTTCCATTGGGGTCCGTTAGATGGTGAACAGCTACAGACCGGAATGATCCCCTACTCTTTACGAAAGAGTCTGTAACCTTTCAACGTGCTCGGGTATTGCTCTTCCGATGCACGGGACCACCATTTATATGTGACTTCCGAACCACTGTTTTTGCTGCCATTAGCAAATCGTCACAATCACTTCGCTTCATGGCTACCGACACGGCGCACACAATATCAGCACTTATAGATTGTAATATCCCCTAACAGCTTCACAATCTCGCTTGGGTCGACGAGGCAATTGAGCAATAACCAAGGATACAAACACGTTGGCTGTAGCAGGGCTAGAACTCACAACCTGTGTATTGTGAGACCGGCATGCTATCCACTAGACCACACATGCTCTCCTGTTTACTTTACTACACAAATAACCGTACTGCTCGTTCCAATTATCAGTCACGGAGTTATGATTTCGGTCGTTTTGAATCAACAAAACTGATTGAAAAAGAAAGATTCAAAACATCAATTTTATTCTTTTAAAATTACAATTACTTATAAGGGGTAATATGTCGTGGTCGTTGTACAAGACGTTAAACGGACTTTATCCATACACATATTCAATTCATTTTCCCGACCTTTGTGGTTCGGCCAACATTTTGCTCTTCACCTTTCGTTCCAGGGACAGTTATAAAACAACTTAAGCACATTTCTATTCCCGGATCATTGCTGTCACTGCCTATCTCTGTGTATAGAGCGTCAGATGAGAACCGAGACGAGTAATTATTCGTCTCGGGATGACAAGCACCAGGGGGTGGGGGTCACTCAGACACTTTTTTGGTAAGGATGTGCCGCCAGCAAAATGAAAATTGCCCCAAACGTTTACCAATTTATTTTATTTTTATTTTATTTTTTTATTTTATTTTTATTTATTTTTTTTGGGGGGGATGAACCCATATGTTTACCAGAGACCCATAATTTATCTATTCCTACATATTTCACAGATTATGTTAAAATATCTGAGAAAAACAGCAAATTTAAGGATTTTAGACCCATAAATTTACCTTAAATTGCTATCTAAAGGAGTCATTCGTTTCAGACGGGTGAAAATGGGACATTTTTTGGCGGCACATCCCCGTGACCTCATATCCACTAAGTGCCGCCCCCCCCCCCCCCCCTCCCTCCCTTCCCGGGTGGTAAACTGCTCAGTATAAACGGTCTCGGAAGTATTATACTAACACGAATTATATATGACATTGAGTTCAATGAAATCACCTTGTATTACTACAGATATTGATTCAGGTGATTTTTACGCATATAAATCAGTTTGTCTTGTAGATGAGGACATTTTCTTATCAACCTCCGTGAATTTGCCTTGTAAATAATTTTCAGGCTTTTTACAACAATAATTTGGCGTCAAGTATTGAAATATTATACACCATATTTAAAGCTTGAATGATACAATAAAATTCGATATTGTTTAAAACTTGCTACGAGACTAGTGTCTCCTTTATGCTAGTATTAACCATGTGAAACATGTTAAACAAGAAGATAATTGCCCATTGATAACAGGCAAAAACGGTATCAGTTCGTTTTAATTCGCTTTAAGTGAAGCGCAACGAACATCTCCCGTCCCTTGCAACTCTTTAACAAATTACATAAGGGCAGTCGTATTCGGTTTACCCCGTTTAGTCTGCAATAAAAGTAAATTTATATATAAACTTTGTTTACTTTAATTTATCTCTATTCAAGCAAAATCACTCTACTTGTCAAACAGACCAGAGCGTCAGAGGGTACCTTAACATCAAGTTAATATAGGTTAGGTACCCTCAACTGCCCGACATATGAGTTTACCAGATACTGAAGAGGCAATGAAGCTGTTTGAATGTCGCTATTCAATGCAGCTGTGAGGTTGCACAAGCAATAGTTCGACGACGTGGCCTGGTTTATATGTACTATTATTTTGTTAGGCCAAATATATTTTATTACAACGCTTTGTTATTAACCAATGAGATGAGTTTGGACCCATCTATCATGTCTAACCAGTAGTTGTATTGGCTCAACCGCTACTTTAATTTCCTTGAGCCCGTGTCCATCAATTAACCTTATCCGGACTTACTGACACACCGACTTTAAAGGTAACATTACAAAACCATATCTGGTTTCTCTTGTCCAAAGCCACGCCATTGTAGTAAATGACCTTTAAAGTTCGATGCTGAAGATAGATGTCTGTCTTCTTCATTTAATAGAGCAACGACTTCGATGTATTACATGGCGACGGACGTTAATAAGACTACGATCGCTGCAAGGCTATTTACTTAATTCAAGATGAAATATTTTGGTTTCTGGGCCTCGGGAAAAGAATTGTACACGCTTATAATATCACGTATATTGCATGTCACACAGAAGAGTTCACCCATGTATGTATGGTGACCCCGCGTATATGTAGCTACGGTTCTTTATTGAGAACTAATTTATTATTTGAGCATAATTTCAATATTTGTATGAAAGTATTCGGTTTCGAACATGGAAAAGGATATATCGAGGGTTGAGCGCCAAAAGGCCGTAACTCAAGAAATGTTATTTTGAGATAATCTACTTTCAAATGTTTGGGACTCTTTACAATACACTGTAGCACCCAACTTAGAACTCTAATTTTAGTCAAATTAAGAGTGGTTTATGAGTTATCTTTTTATGGTTCTGAAAATCTAGGTTATGTGGATTACTTTTCTGTACCAAAAATTGAGTTACAGCCTTCTGGCGCTCAACCCTCGATATAAGCATTCCTTGAATATGTCTAAATCCCGTTATATCATTTAGTGGATATTTTGTATACATTTCATACAACAACTTCGCCCTCTATAACATGTTCGGCCTACGTCTCTTTCATTGTTATTAATAGAGCAAAACCAAACATTTCTGGAAACCTTTAGGCTATTAAAGCCATGCGGGATGCCGACTACCATCTTCCTTTTCATTGTAACCTCTGTGTGACCTTTGTGACTCTAATTCATCCACGATACACTGCAAAAAGAAGCGTTTATATTTCTGATAACACTTAATAAACACTTCAACACGTTTATTTTTGTGTTTTATGTGTAAAGGTATAGGAGGCATTGCATACGATAAACGTTTGCATAAACACTACAACACGTTTATAGAGGTAATTTTGTAATATTTATTAACATACCAACATGTTTATATCAGCAATAAGAAACATGTTGGGGTGTTAATAATGATACAACAAATACCTCTATAAACGTGTTGTAGTGTTTATGCAAACGTTTATCGTATGCAATGCCTCCTATACCTTTACACATAAAACACAAAAAGTGTTTATTAAGTGTTATCAGAAATATAAACGCTTCTTTTTACAGTGTACCTCTTCAGGATTTTCATTCAATATTCATATCCTTTGAATTGTGGTTTGCCTGGATTTGTTACAAATGTTATATTATACTGTTTTGAATAAATTCATCAGCAAAGGCAAATTGTATAAACATGATAAAAGAGCATTCGGCCTTTCTATGATTTAATTGCAAGTCTGCAAAATAATCTATAGTAAGCGTTTGTTCTCCAAGATTATACATAATTACATAGCCTTGACCGAAATACAATTCTTGAGCAATACCAGAATGCATCATTCTCATCACATGAGCAATACCAGAATGCATCATTCTCATCACATGAGCACTACCAGAATGCATCATTTTCATCACATGACCATTGGTTTTTATTGTCTCAGGTATCTACTGGTTTACAATGTTATTTAATTTTGGAGGAAATACCCTCGATGATAAACCTCTAAAAACCCTGGTGGACGCACCAATTTTGAAAAGCATGCTTGAACTGTTCATATCATCTTTATTGGCTTTAATCCAGTATCATACCCATCATACCATGGGTATCACACGGATGTCACATGTACACCGCCACGAGTATCACACGGGTGGGTGTAGTAGGTAGTAGTAATAATAAAACATACTGAAACCGCTCTATTCAGGAAATCGTCTCTGACCTCCAGTACAGTACCATGGGCATCACATGGTACTGTACTGAAGGTCAGTACAGTACCTTGGGCATCACATGGTACTGTACTGAAGGTCAGTAGAGTACCTTGGGTATCACATGGTACTGTACTGAAGGTCAGTACAGTACCATGGGTATCACATGGTACTGTACCGAAGGCCATGGGTATCACATGGATGTCACATTCACATGGGTATCACGTGGATGTCACATGGACCTATATCAAATGGGTGGGTGCAGCAGTTTGGTAAAGCGTGCTGCTACTGCCCCCCCCCCCCCCCCCCCCAACAACAACAACAACAACAACAAACCTGCTAAAGTGTCACATAGATAGAATGTCATGACCAAGTCATGGATAGGTATCAAAAGTGGCTGAAGCAGTTTTACATCGCATGCTGGAACTGGCCTAATAAATCATATGTCCTTGACCGAATATTGTCAATGTGTCGATCGCTGAGATAAAACAAGCAAGGAGAATTATAGTCTGCGGATGCATGCCGTATTGTAAAACATTGTAATGCATGGAATTTTTGCTCATGTTTAAAATTTTGAAAATTCATGACTGGCAAGAATTGAATGATCATGCTTTCCGTTCCATCGTTTCCAAAACAGGCATTGAAACAAACGAGCTCATTCGCATTACGATACTTTTCATCTACTTTTTTTTTACAAAAATGTTAAAAATAGGTGATGCTGTGAAAATATTGTGGTTTACACTAATCCGCTCAAACCATGAATCAACAATGAATGAAAGAGCCCTTTTAATACTGTTCTCAAATAAAGTAACTGACCAGGTAATACATTTGAAAATACACTCATCACTCTACAAATATGATTTCAACCTAAAAATATTAAATTACATGATAATATGTGATAATTTCTCCTCTTCAATTAGGGACATTGTAAAAGAAGATCGGTTAACGATTACGAATGTCAAACCGAAAAAGAAAGAAAAAAAGTGCAGTTTTCATTTTCGCGCTTTGGTTTTGAACACTCAAGATAGTGTGACAGTTACGTGTATTATATGATTGATTGATCAATGCGGTCTCAATCCCCAGTCCTCATCTTATTATTACACCGTGGATGCGTGTACATGGTGTAGAAGAACCAAATGCTAATGACATATGTACTTTGGTTTATAGCTGCGTTACTATTCAGTCAATCTTCAAGTGTTCAAATTAAAGAATTTCGGCGGGCGACGGACTTCCGTCACTTGATGAATCGCCGTGGAAAAAATGACGGCAGTGCGTCACTAAATAGAGCGCCCTCAATTGAAACGGGGCCCCGTTCTACAGCTGACTGATAAGCAGGCGCTGTCTTGTGATAAAACATTGTCAAATACTCACAGTCTATTTAAGATTAATCGGCGGCATGTAAACATATTGTTGCTATTTTTATATCAAACTCACCTGTTTTCGAGTAGCGTTGATAAATGGAATCAGAAATGCCACATTTCAAACAAACACAAATCATCCAGTAGAAGGAATATAGAAAATGCATGAAATAAAACAGAACAAAAATATCACATTAGAATTTTATTGTAGTTGCAGTGTGCTTCGCTTGAGGATTGATAGACAGTGTGTTTGAATGGATCTGAATAAAGTAAAAGCTATAAATCTTTTTAAAGTATGGTGAACTTTGCACATCGACTGCACGTTCTTTGTATTTTCCGGGGTTTACCCACATGGAAGTACGCCCTCTCCTACTGAATATACCAATTCCAAATACTGACCTCCTACTGTGTCCACCATTGTTCATAAAGGCTTATTGCGTACGGTATAGGGCCTACATTTATTTCAGAAAGGATTATTCTAAGAATGCCGTTTGGTGTGGTTTTTGGTGCAGATCAAGTAAAAGGAATAACCAAATGTAAAGTGTTGACGCCGACATGTTACAAAATGGCGGCCCGACAATGGACCTACGGCACATAATCTCCTGGCCACAGTTCGACATACGTGGGCGCACTTCGATCAGGCTGCGCACGCATGCTTGAACTCACAAAATACTGCCAACCAACAACACCAAAGCACCTGATTGGTCAAATTTAAACTGAAGCCTTTTTAACGATCGTCACGCTGCGCCGTATCCACCAACGCAGTGCTCCCGCTGCGCCATAACCACCGACGCAGTGGGGCGCGATGGCGCGTGGAAAAGCTCATGAGTTTTTCAGTTCTCACGTTTGAGCACCAACCAATCAGAGCCTTGAGGTCGAGATGACGTAGTGCGCACAACAGAGATCCAGGGGACCGTTTTGGGGTGAGGTTGAGCAGGCGTACTTTACGCGAGCTCAACCTCATGTGAAGTGCGCGCATTGTCGTCTTTTTACCAAATTAATTATTAGTCTAATATCTGGCGATACCTTAAGGCTTTGTGAAATCGACCCCTGGTGCTAGAACTTCAGAAAAAGGCACGGTTAAGTGTACATTTGTGTTAGGCATAAAATGATAGTGCTTGGTGTGAAATGTTAAAGAAGGATTTCATACAATACACATACAAATTAATTCCTCGTTTTGGCGCCATTTTTAAAGTCAACATACGCTCCAGAAAGATTGGGCGTTGTATACAGCACCCATCCGTTATATTCCACATTTTGGGAGCAATTTTCAAGCGCTGTTTTGGTAAAAAACTTATGCGTATATACCTTGAACATAATAATACATCATATCCCTCCCAGTTCCAACAATCGATGTTGAGGGTCCCAACAAGAGTTGTGACAAAATGGTTCCGAGCAACATTCGAAAGAAGGCTGGGAAAATATTTCAGAAAGTTCCTCAAAGTATAACAACAGTTCTTTTATCGATTGTAGATACAAATTTTATTTGAACAACGATGAATACAAGTTGAATTCAGCAGATGCTTCCTCGTTTACATAGCACGGTTTTATATTTTTATATTCGCTCCTGAAAACATTTTAGCCCCAAGAGTAAGGAGTGGTTAACACTTTCCACGCGGATATTAGTTTTGCCGCCATTATACAAAACAGATTTGTCAGAAACCTCTCCCCACTTTCTAAGTCAATTTCAAGGATGGTTATTTATTTCTCATGGTGATTCCAAATGTGCTGATTAAATTCAACAAGTTTGATATTTTTGAAACATTTCGTGTAATTAAGGAAACTGTCATCTGCAGACGACTGCCGCGTGGAAAGTGTTAAGGTCCATTGATGGTTACTAAGAGAATAAACACCGTATTACCAAAACCAATTGTAGCATTCTGATCACGCAAGAGGAAATGCGTAGATAAGCTAGAATTGGCTTCTCAATTTACCATAGCCTAGCCTGGCAGGATATTGACAAAAGTAACACATATCCAAACCATACACTACGGTATCTCACGTGACCATTGAGCACTATTAGTATGTCACACCATTGCGTATCGTGTAGGGGAGAGTGGGGTAATGACGGACATTTTTTTCTGAAGCTCGCCTAGGTACAAGGCAAAAGAAAGTTTTGTAAAGATAGTCATATTACTACAATGTACAAGTAATATTCTACCTAGTGACATGTTTTTATGAGCACAGCATCTATAATAGTGTGGCAGCTATGACCATTACAAGAAAATGGCGTCGTCCGGGATTACCCCACACTCTGGGGGTAATCCCGGACGTTATTTATCAATGGCAGCCCTCTTTTTATTGGACATATAGCATTTCAATGGGAGTTAAAAAATACCCTTTTTAAAAGTGTAGCAGAAATCAAAGAACAATGTCACATATTTATATGGTCAACAACTATTACCGATTTATGATGTTAAATTGACCACGCCCATATTGGTTACCATGGAAACGGTACATGTCCGGGATTACCCCAATCCATGTACAATGTATGGGCACATCCTCTCTTATTATTATGCTCATCATTGTGACTTGAGAAGGTATCGTATATTACATAAAAAAATAATAAGACTTTGTTTTCCTAAATGTAGAAATACCAGTTTCAAAGAGAAATTAATGCACCAAAATATCAATTTGCCCAAAAAGTGATTTTTGTAATTCTCGCGAGAATTTGCGAGACAACCATCCCATTTAGGTTTTGTGTGATTTCAATGGAGACGCACCTAACATCATATGGGTGGCAAAATACCACCTTCTTTCACCTGCCTTTAGATACAGCCCTGTCCGCGATTACCCCGCGTCCGCCATTACCCCACCTTCCCCTACACTTTAACCCCGTGAGAACTAACTGCCGATTGGTTGAAATTTAGGATGTGTCAAATATCATGAATATTGTGCCAATCAGAGACATTGTTAGAATAATTACAATTTTCAAAAAGATTAGCATAAATATTCATCATGTTCATAAGCAAAATTGTATTAAATTGGTTATCAAGCAGAAATAACCTGGGCTATGTTAGTATTTATGACAGTATTCTTTAAAAATATTCAACAAAGCTGACTTCTTTGCGGTAGACCGGACAAAATATTCTTCATTATTTCATTAGATGCAATACAATTACATGATTATTATATCATGTAATTGACCAATGGGAATTCTTGTACGAAATACATGTAGTGCCCAGGGGGGTTAAATATACATACGTGTTTAGAAAACACTTCATAGGATAATATATAAACAGACATTGCATTCAGGGACCTACTACTACATAAGGTTTCCAAAATATACCGTAAGGCGAGGAAGAAAAAAACCTGTTTTGCGGGCCCGACCGACCCACTTTCTGCGGTTTTTAAGAATGTGTTGGGCTTTTTTTTCTTTTCTTTTTTCTCAAATTATATAAAATCAGCCGTTTTTTTTAAAAATTCCCGATATTTGCAGATTTTTGTGACATTTTAGGTTAAAAAAGACCCGACCCTATACTTGACAGGTCCGTCCGCCCGTAAAACAGGGCGGTTCGTCCCCTAATCTCAACATCTTTGCTGACAGTTTTTTTTTTTTTTGCGTAGGGGTTTTGCATAAATGTTTATTCATTAAATCTGATCCGTGACTATAATCCCCATATTCTCTACTCCAGTAACATTATCTTAGGAGGTAATAGATACATGGCTACAAAGTAAAATAATCATGATTGATTCATAGAAAATCCTTGTAAAAGTGGGTCACGCTTTTCTCGTAATATTGAATGAACAGAGATCCCAACCCATTTGTTGTTTAGAAATCGTCGAGAAAAAAATTCTTTTGCAAATGAATACCGACCCAAATAAAAAAATTGGCTTGTCAAAATACAGCAAGATTTTTACAGATTTGTTGCTTTTTACGGTGATTTTTCAAACAAAACAAAAACAACAAAAACACAAGCCCGATAAATAAATAAATAAATAAAAAGGGTTCGCAACTCCAAAACTGAGAAAAATGGACTTTCATTTGACCTCACAAAAGCATATGTTTTCATGTAGTGTCATTAGCCAGTCGATGTCCAGCGGCAATATATTCGTATTTAAATTAATATGAGTATCCCCGAGATATTTTTGAGCTTGACCAGTGACATAATTTCTAAAATGCGTATACCAATGACACAAGAAATTGCTTATACATTACAAATACAGATATATATATATTTGTGTTCTTAAAATCACAAATCTTTAATGTGTTACTATATACTACAAAAGGAGTTCTTGAAAGGGGACTTCCTAAACAGCCACCTTAATAATCATCCATCTTGGTAGGGTTAGATGGGCAGCCTTGGTAGGGGTTAGAGGATCCACCCCCCCCCCCCCCACCTCCCCCCCAGAAGGTTCGCACCCCCTGATGCTCCCCCCCCCCCCCCCCCCATGAAATGACAAACTCTAAGTATATTAACAACAAAAAATAGTCCATTAACCCCCCCCCCCCTTCCAATCACAGGCTTGTCCCACTCATGCCCCTCCCCCAAATGTCATACCCTAGTTTAACGCCGTGTTAGCTCCACGTAAGCATTATGTGCGGTTTGAAAACCAAGATCAGTTTGTGGTGAATTAAGCTAGGATGAGCTGAGAGGCACAATAATAGCTCAAAATTAAATTGAATTGGATTGGTATACCAAGCAAGTAAATAATCATCTAACTATTTCCTATGAATAATAATACAATAGACGTTTTCCATGTAGCCGTGCGCAAAGAAATTCAAAGAGGAATCGCACCCGGCCTATTCTACATTTAATTGAATCAGTGCATGACGTCCAATTCATTGCAAGAACCGTTTTCTCAAAATTGGCCTGCATATCAGGTGTGTCTTATTACCCATCAGAACATAATGGTTTTCAATGGTAACTTGTTGAAATATACTATATCGGTAGTAAATGAGCACAAAAGTTTAGATTTCATATACCGTATATTAGAGTTTACGAGTCTATTTTTTGGGGTATGCCCCCTAGCCTGATTTAAACGGCATTTTGAATTCCCCTTTTTGAGATCTTTCCAAAAATGTATAATTTTGCTATCATCGGTTGAATACTTTTTTTTGTTATAGTCATGTATGTAAAACTGATGATTTAGGGCAAGTTCACTATGTAGCGAATAGGGAGAAATCCAAGGTCAATGCAATCGATTCATGATTACAATTGTTTCATAATAGTTGTCACGTTTGTTGAAACAGAATTCTTCAATTCTTCAATTCTTCAAGAATTGAAGAATTCTGTTTCACAATATAATCAATCATATCCCAACCAAACATATAGGCTTTCAAATGACACCTCAACCATTGCTCTAACACATTTAGTTGTTGAATTAAAAGAGTAAGATGGATGATTCGTCACCTAGAATGCAACGCCACCACCCTTTTTGGGTGGTGAGTTTAAAACACATGGCCTTTATACATTGACATCCTTACAAGTACTATTAACGCAAACGCGGTTTAAAACATTACAGATAATGTCAGCTTCTCGCCTGCGTCTACTTCTTACTCGAGTGCCTACGTGTTAACCCTTATACTCTAACGGCGTGTTTTGGGAATAAAACTATCAGGTGAGAAAAACGGGTCAAATTAGGTCGCCGGGAATCGAACCTGGGTCGCCTGTGTGGCATTCCGGCTCCTGTCAAGAGCGTGTTTCTGCTGGGGCACTGCAAAAAGTAAACGCTAATAAACGCTAAGTTTCAATCGGTCCGTTTTAATCCCCCCCCCCCCCCTGTTTCTACTCGCGAAAAGTTACCGCTAAGTTTATCGATCCTAGTCGATGGGCCACGACATTTGACCTTTTGTAATACCAAACAATGCCACCGCACCTGAAAAAGATTGCTTCACAATAATGTGTATAACCCAGCGTGACACGGTTCACGGCGCAAACCGCTAAGAATCGCCTTTCTGTTTCTACTGAGTTTATTGCCGATTATTGCCGATTATTGCCGGTTCCAAACCGGGTTCCATTGCCGGGTTCTGCCTGTTTCTACTGGGCAAACTTAGCGTTTATTAGCGGTTTCTTCCCCAGCAGAAACACGCTATAATTGAGCCAAGGAGAAACATCTCCCAACTTTCACAGTCTATCTCAAGAATCACTGACCTAGTACTTGGCATGTTTCAAATTATTTTATTGCATTTCTTATGGTGATTCCAAATATTAAAAATATTAGAAAGTTTAAAATATATTTGAAATTTTTGAAACATTTTGTGACCTTTTGGAACTGTCGTCTGCAGACCACTGACGCGTGGAAAGTGTTAAAGTTATGATAGATTGTTTTGTAGTGATGAGGAGGTTTATTACAATAAAAATGGGGGCATCTCGATTAATCCCTATGGTGAATTTGTAGAACATCCGAACCAATTTGAATATTAGCACTCAATGTTCTCACCCTCATTCATACGGTACAAGGTCGCGTTTGTACATTTATTGGATTATATCACGTTCGTCGTGCATAATTAATAACATGAGAAATGGGGAGACCTATATGTCCAGTAAAATAAGTCTTTGTACACGTCGTCGTCTCCCGCTATGCATCAAGTTAATTTAATTATACTTTAAACTTTTAAAGGAACAATTTCGAAATGTCTCCCAAATATATCAATCCTGATCATTGTGTTTAAAACAAACCATTACAAAGAGAGTACACTCTAAATGCCAATACTTCCGTGACTGTTGTTTAATCTCATGCAATGTCTGGGGAACTGTCTTTTTTATCACAAACTCCGCGCGCGCGTTTTCATCATCTAATAATGTTGAATCCGCCCTTCTAAAAGAGAGTCTGCATAGTGCATACACTGGAGTATTGCAAATCACATTATTACCCCTCTCGCCTCTCTTTTCCACTCAAAATATACACCCATTATCTTCGCCTTTTTACAATGATTACCATTGCATTATTACTATAACAGAAGTCAATACACTCTCTAATACGCTCAACAGCTTAAACATGATATCTTAACAACGCTAACATTACACATTTACATTCTCCAATTCTGTTGTATCAATATAACATGTCTATCCGAAGATTTTTATAACCCCCTGGAGTACATCGTTTTTTATCTGCAAGAGGTTGGTTCTCCCTAGTTATACCATCTTACGATATATCCACCACGCACGATACAAGGAGAATTAAGTGCATGAGTAGCTCCAATAGGAAACTCGCGTGTGTGTGTTGGAGCATCTCTCTGACACCTTTGAAAAAGAAGTGTTGAGTGTAGATCACACTCAGTGCTAATCAAATAATTGCCAAGAATAACCAGTGAGCGAGTAGAAAGCAACTAGAGCAGAGAGGGAGAGAGAGAAAGAGAGACCAAAATCTTGTTTAGGATGATGAGGTTGTCAGCGTGGAAAATTAAAGAGTGCATTATGCAGATCAAATCTATGGCATTATATGGCTCTCTGACATATCAGCCTCGGGAGTATATAAGTCCTTTATATTAGAGTGTGTTTGACCCATTTTACAATTCACTTTCTTTTGATTGTATAGCGTATAAGGAGTATCATCCACACACACTGTGTATCAAATACAATAGACAAAACTGGTTCTAATCACTTAGCGTGTTGGGAGATTGATCCTGTTTCAATAAATTATTCAATTGCAATTGAAAATTATTGGGTTATACATCACCTGAAATGAGGCCTCATCTGGTTGCAAAGACATATTGTAAGGCCTACGATATTACAGAATACTGTGGGCATTTGTGGCGCAGTGGGTAGAGCACTGGATTCATGATCTAAAGGTTGTGGGTTCGAGTCACGTTGTGGTCAACATGTTGTGCTCTTGAGTAAGGCACTTTACCGCAATTACTCCACTCTACCCAGGTGTATTTAAATGGGTACCGGCATTTTTCAGTGCTGGGAAGGTAACAGATTCGCTGTGGAGGAGGTGTAGCGAGCTCCACACAGCAACATTATGAAAAGGAGAGAGTCTGCCCCTATCGCTTTGAAAGGGAGATGGGCACTCCGCTCCTGGTATTACAGGATCGACCGCCTTTACCTTTTTTACTGCAAAACAATCTCGACTTTCTTGTTCTCGATCAACACTATCAGCTTGTTTCGACTGGGGAACTTAACGGTAATTACCGCTGAGTTGCCCAGTAGAAACAGTCAAATAACGTTAGTTAACCGTAAGTTTTGTAACCGCAAAAACCTTCACAAACCAGGTTTGTTACAAGTAATTAACGGTAAATTTCCCAGTAGAAACAACTACCCGTTTAATCTTAACATTAAGTTCTGTGACCCGGACGTATACACGTACACGCTGGATTCTAAGCATTGTGAGGCAATCTTTTTCAGGTGGGGGCGGCATTGTTTGGTATAATAAATGGTCAAATGTCGTGGCACATCGACTAGGATCGATAAACTTAGCGGTAACTATTCTCGAGTAGAAACAGGGGGGAATTAAAAAGTTACCGTTACAACTTACCGTTAACTTTGCAGTGTGCCAACACGCTCATAGGCTTACTCCTTAAAAGCATGTAACCTAGGTACAGATTCCACGAGTAGAGCGTGGCATGAGCGGGGCCACTACTACGTATGTTCTCATGGTCATATATTCGGGCTATTGGGTGGGCACGAATCCAGTGCTAGTAACCTCATCCAATTAGTAAAATGCAATGTGTGTTTTATTTGTTTATGCAAATACGGTTCGGTTTCAGCGCCATTATTGGTCAATTTATTGGTCAAAGCAGCACGTGTAATCATAAATCATCGTTAAATTGTAGGTGCTGTGTTAACTTTATCGAATGAAGGTGATCGCTTTTTTGTTGAGTAATAATAATAATGAGCCGTGATCGGCGACATAGTTTTGTATTCTATCAAATGAAGCGCAAACTATATATGTGCTTGCTTATTGGGATCCCGTATTGTATTCATTACTTTAATTCTATCTCTATTATATGATACCACCTCGGATACGGTTCATTTTGTATCCCCTATTCACCAGACTGGGCCTTCTATCCGTGGTCACCGTGCAGAGCTCACTATGTTACGATGTTGATCTATTTCGTTCAAGTGTGTGAAACTGAAAACGGACGTTCTGGCTGAGTGTGTCGTGTGTCTCCTTCACTATCGCAAGTATCACTAGGTACAAACGGGTGGAAGTGGGGTGCCTCTCGCCTCTGATGTCTCCTTCTTACAAGTTCTAATAAAAAGGTACTGACCTGCTACAGTCAGATTCAGATAATAAAAGGATCATGGACGCCCTGCATGCCCTGCGTAAGTAGTCTAAATGGAGGGTCCGGTTTTTTTCTTCATGTTGAACGTGTGTCTAGCAATTACTAATCGTGATGAGAGCATATCTCTGAAACCCGATATAGAAAAGACTTTAAAGATTTGTCTTACTTCAGAACATCATGTTATTAGATATATTCGTATAATCATATTATTCATTATATCGTTACCTCTCAGAGAATTATAAAAGTGCACTATTTAATACCACAAAGCGATTTTTGTTTTGAATCGATGCACAACCCTTGTACATGTATAAGTGTAGCAATGATATCAAATTCAAATACAATTGTAAGTATTTAGTTATGTTCCGTGTTCTTGAAATTACCCATAGCCTATAATTACATTTAAACGTGGCTATAGAGCCCCTTTCACAACAGTATCTTCAGTTATACGTGTACCCTTGATGATTAGCTGTTATTTCTTTTTATTCGTTTGACATTATGTTCTGATTTCTTTTGAGTTGATTTCAACGGCGGGCGATAACCCTCATTCACTAAGAATATGATAAATAAATAACTCAATGACAATTACTTGGGGTTTGAAAGTAAATTTTAACTTGTGTTATGAGGCGGAAATCCTTGACACCGAGGTTAGCAGTGGTCTTGTCCGTTGCTAATTAAGCCATCGTAAACGTAAGTTTAATATAAACCTTATTGTTACTTAAATTGACTTTCTACGCAAGATATTATTGATTAGCAAGAAGTAACAACCCGAATTCGTTGTGCGTGCTGAAATCAAACTAATAGCACATACACAGCCAATCCAGAATTCCACAAATTTCACTTATTGTACAGCTTCAGAATGCTGTAAATTTGACATCGTAAATAACCTGATTAATTACAGCAATGTAATTATTACCCAACTTGGTGTGTGTGTGTTTAATAGTAGATGCTTGTCTAAGTCTGGGTGAGTGAGAGGTGTCCTACTGTGAAAGTGGTGTGTATCTGGTGTGTAGGGTAGAGCTCTGCCATATAAATCATCACTAAAATAGTCACTGTCGATGAGTGCTATTAATTCCTTATAGCACTCGGCAGCTACGCTGCCTCGTGCTATAAGTCATACTAAAATGATCTCAGACTCAGACAAACGTATGGACAGTGGCGGGGAGGGGGAGGGGGTGTTGGCAAGCCCGAATTTCGTTTCGTGAAGTTAAACATCATTAAAATGTTCAATCTGTCACTGTTCAATAACAAACCCAATGCTCTCTCACAAATCCCACCATGAATTCTGTTATTTCATTCGCGGACGATGACCCTCATTAGCCGACTAGATAACAAATAAATAATTCACATATACATGCCAATTACAGGGCTTCGAAAACTTTATATATGCTTGTATGATTGCCAAGCTGTGGCGTGGTCGACAACGTACCACTAATACCTCGCAATCGAGTAAAAAAACCGCTACAAAACCAACACTGCAGAATGAGAGGTCCATCGGGAGTTAGGTTCTGCCTAGCCGATGACACAACGCGTATGTTGTGAAAAAATCATAACAAGAAAAAACCCTCTTCCTCGCTTCTTCGGGGCTGATGACTTTAACTAGGATAGTGGTTACATACACAGAAAACAATCCGCGCTAATTGGCACTGCAAGGGAAATCACTGTTATGGACAGATTGCCTTACTCCGGTTGCCTTACTTGGTAACCGATACAGGGTATACAATCAATAGTATAAAACACCCGTTTTATCAACGTACCGGGCGGGTGGGTGATCGTCCGCGCGGCCGTTTGTGTGCGTAATACGCCGGAAGAAGGATTCACGATAGTAACTTACCTACGTGTAAAATAATCCACATCGCCATACAGACTATTTAGCTTCAAGGTGTTGGCCTGTGGTTGTAATAGTGTTCCCATACACACCCGTTAGTAGTCCAATTTACTAAGACAAAATATACTTTCCGGGGAATATTGGTTCAAGTCCAGTTGCAACTAAGCATTTTTAGAAATACAGGGTGACCAAAAAAAATGTTAACACTCCGGGCACATAATATATTTTAAAAGGACAGGAACACACGGGTCTAATCTTGTATTATGAAAGCCGAGTAAATAAGCTTTCATGTGCATTTAATTGCGTTCCAATTGGTTATTTAGAACGGGAGATATGCTTCAGCAAACATGAGGAAGCAAAATCGGCTTGGTCCAATCCTCTCAGTATGAAAGTAAAGCTTTTAAAATGCACGAAGCAAGAAGCAACATGATTAAGTCACACACACACATCACTTAATCTCTTTTTTCTTCTTTTCAACGCAACGCATGTTGTTTGTGTTGTAAAACCCCGTCGTCGATACACTTAGCCTTAGTTCAAAGTGCAGTTTATCAGCAAGTACCTGTGGTTCAGTGGTTATGACTCCGTCTAGTGTTCGAAAGGACCGGGGTTCGAGTCCCCGTCGGTAAATGTTCTCGTCATATTTCGGTTTGGATTTTCGCAGGTGTTTGTCAATATTTGTTATTATTGTCTAAATGTAAACACCGTGGGTTGGTAAACTGCTTTATATTATGCCGTCACTTGAGCTGATTGATATTATTAGGTAACATTGGTTAGACACCTATGCAGTTGTCAGATTTGATGAAAACCTTTTTAAACCTATATTTCTAAAGAAAAATCAGTCAATAATAAGTGAACATGTGCATTCGCTCAAAGAACTCCAATACCGGTAAATTGATTTTCAGTTAAGTAAGTGTTCAGATTATTAGTTTAAATACATTTAGTTCTAATATTTCTAATATTTTTTTCAAACTTGTAAAAGCCATTTCAAAATCACCAAAAACGATACAGATCATTATTAACTATTCAGTTATACAATTTCGACACTATATTATCGTACTATATTTCACTATGCTTAATACTTACTGTCATCAGAATTAGTTAATAATATGCATTAGCGATACTTAGGCTCACTCCCACCTAACATAGCGATTGACAATTTCTCTCGCCATTGCCAGTATATTGAAAACAAGCAAGTGAGGTTCTTGACACCTTCGTCGACCGTCGGCTAGTCAATTTAGATACAACTTAACGTAATTAAGCACAAAATTGAAATAATTGCTGACAGCAGATTTCGCGGTAGTTGCCAAGAATAGTCGCAAAATTCGCTTTGAGCACAGGTCGCTGGCTCTGCTTTCTATGAGAAAAATGTTGAATAAAGTAATATTCTTAAAGAATTAACGAATTCTTTCTATGTATTCTTATTTGGTTGGGGAAACAAATGTGTATGTTTGTATTCAGTGGTGTATACCTCTATAAGGAGTTGACATTTCAAGACTTTGTTATTTAAGTGAGACGTGCGGGTCTGATACGCTAACGCTACGAAGCTATATTATATTATATATATTATGTGATATATTTCAAACTTGTATACATATTTGTTAAGGAAAGGTATTCCTGTACTCATAAATAGATCTTGACAGTACTTTCTGTAGACAAATCTCATAACTTTACTAAATCACTATAGAAATCTGCTTCCAATTATTTAAGTAATTGTCAACATATTTTTTCGATTTTTATTATAAAAGCATTCCATACTAATAATTGTGTTCACTTGTATACAGTTGCGATCGCAGAAGGAAACGCTGTAAATGGCGTTAACACTGTGTCAAACCATGGAATTCTATTTACGAAACCAAAAACACTCGGAAACTGTCGGGGTTAACCCCGACAGTTTATTTTAATCCATTCAAACCTTGATTTTGAAGTAATTAGGAAGTTACTGTAACTTACAAGCTATTTTAGTGTCATGTTTATGAATCTAATTTAGCCACAAAAAGATGCGTTTAGAGGAAAAACTCAAGAATAGAGGGCGTTCCATGAAAAAGATCGCATAATAATGCCATATTATAACGTTCTCCATGCATTCCGTGGCATGGCTCATGGACGTGAACGCCTTTTACATTTCCAGATACATTTCAACGGTTAAAACCGTTGAAATGTATCAAATACCGTACATTTTCATCGACGCAATGCAATGGACCCATAAAGTTTACATAAAGAATAAAGCCACATCCCTTATAGGCCCTACGATGCAGGGTTAATATTTTGAAAGTGAAAAATATAACGTACTTAAATCGCCTCACAAAATTGTGCAAAATGCTGAATAATATTTGACATGAATTACTATGTGCAGACACTGTTCGTCGTGAATTAAGGCAATGCAGTAACTACCATTATTCATCTGGAAATGAGTTAAAATAACAGTAATCGATCTCGAATAGTAACAATATTTAAACTTTAGAGCTCGTATTTTAATAAAGCCATACATCACACTTGAGTCTCAAAGAAGATTTTAAAGACACCACCACAATGCATTGCGTTTTTACAAAATGCCCTAATTCTGGTCTCCAATTTGTTTAGCTTTCCATAGACATATGCACACAATCATGGCTTCATAGCGCGTTCATCGTTGAAGCTCTTAGATTCGAGTTTACATCAATGAATAAATTACTTATCAGTGTTCCTTTTTCTTATTTCTAAAACTTAAGAGCTCGACAAATGCATCGTGTGAAAAAGCTTTTAAGTTGGCTGGCGTTCGCTCAGTGCATTGTGGGAAGACCTTAAAATCTTCTTTTCTCGAGTCTCAGCACAATTGAAGTAAATTGTCCCCTCAACAGAAAATCACGTATTCTAGTTGCGAGGTCAAGATGATTGGCAAACCCACACTTTATATAGAACTTAAAGGTTAAGTAGAGCGAAACACCTAAGTAAATATAACGAGCTAACTTGGCGCGCAATCGTCTTGAAACGGTGAATCTTTTCGGCGTTCTGCGCGGAACATATTACTCTTGTTGAAAAAGGTCTCTTCAACGTGAGGGGATCAGGAAATAATTCATCATGATCATAACGAAACAGGATACCTGTCTGATACTGTACTGGTGAGACTGGTGGTTTTGAAATAAGGCCAACAAAATTGTTGTGGTGTTGGCGTTACATGCCATTAAAAATTAGGGTAGGTCGGACAAGATATATATCGAGGGTTTAGTGCAACAAAGGGCTATCTGCATTTTTGGCCTAAAATGAGATTTTGGTATCAAAATGATCGGCACAAGATCAGGAACCTAATTATGAGAAAATAGTTAATTCACCAAATCAATAAGGTTTGAATAGCTTTCTTTTAACTTGTCAAAACCAATAGGTGACAATGATGGGTACAAATCTTTAATTCACTTTAAATCAAAATTACCGAAATGCAGATAGCCCTTTGTTGCACTAAACCCGCGATATGTAGGGGTGTGTGTGTTTTTGTTTTTTGATACATTTTTAATTTTATTATACTATAAATTACTAAATATAAATGGTACAAATCTTTAATTCACTTTTTATCAAAATTACCGAAATGCAGATAGCCCTTTGTTGCACTAAACCCGCGATATGTAGGGGTGTGTGTGTTTTTGTTTTTTGATACATTTTTAATTTTATTATACTATACAGTACTAAATCTGATCTCATCTCTCAAGTCACAGAATATCATGATGCCGTTTGCGATCGTTAGATTTGCTCTGTACTGATTCCATTTTGATGAGGAGCATCACTTTTCAAAGCTCATTTTTTGTATTTGGTTTTTGGTTTTTGTTGTTGATTTGTTGGTTTTTTTAATCATTTTCTTCTGCAAAAAAAGACAAAAGTCAGGGTGGGGGGGGGGGGGGGGGGGTAAATTAGGGTCGGGCAGGTGACGCCAATGCCCACGTTTGCTCCACCCTCGGACAGACCGTTCAGATATGAAGGTCATAAGGTTAAAAACCTTTCCGATTGCTTTCGGATTTGTGTTTGTTTTGTTTAATCAAATTTCATGATTTTTTAATTGTTTTTATTTTGTTAAATGTTTTGAAAATTGTTTTATTTTATTTTTAATTCTTGATAACAGAATTACCAACACGCACGACCGGCAAATCTTACATGTTCGACACTGTTATTTTGGGTGGTTTATTTCGTCACCTAAAGATGTTCTATTTATTTTACACTTACGCCTAAATATCCAATATTTTAACTAGTTACGTCACATAATCACGTAGATAATATGGTAATGGTTTAAGTTTGATTTTTTTTTTCGGTAACAAATTACAAAGCGGTACGTCCTTAATAGTAACAGAGGGATTTCTTCGTTTGGCCTATATACCAAATTCTTTATTATCTGTGCACAACTTTCAGCCTGTTTCGCGGCATTTTCAAGAGCTTTATGTACGCTTTTCTTTTCCATGGGCAAAATGGCCGCGCCCCTAAAATGTGTACTTACCGACTTTACCTTTTGAAAACATGATAGGGGAATATGGGGCAACTGGACCGTGGGGCAAGTGGTCCGAAATGAAGGATTTTGTAATTGTATGGGCATACTGCTTTCTTTTGAACAATACGACTTTTGTTGATACTTGACATATATCTTTACCTTCTACAATCCAAAACATTTGGAACTTTAGGGTATTTACACGTGTGATTTTTCTCCATATCTTTGAAGCTAACTCCTTGAGTTACTGATTGAAAATTCACAGATAGTATGGGCGATATATGAAGATGGGTTTAGATCATGTTTAATGTACTTTATATGATTGACAGATATGCAACAGTAAATATATACATGCAGTACAGTCGTCTTAAGATACTAGGTGCATATTGCATTTGATGGGTGCTATATTGTAGTGTGCTTAGGGACTTTCCGAAATATGATTAAAACCATAGGTTGTGGTTGAAATGACCGTAAAATGGCGCATATTGCTAATTTGGGACATTGGTGGTTTGGATTTCCGATCAATATTATCATTTAAAGAATGCTTCAACTTAAATCATTATCACGGGTGTTCATTTGGTAGAGTTATTAGTTCATGAATTTGCAAATAACAAAGTACACCATTTCTTACTTATCTAAAGACACTCGTCTACTTGTAGGACCCGAACACCGTAATATTTGCGAATTCAAAGATACTCACTGGCTACAGAAATCTGTGTAATGGCTAAAAACAAAAATGCAGTTTTGCCTTTTTTTCTGAAATGTATTGGAGTTATTGATTATTATGACAAATGGTGGTATGTTTTAAAATATTTTGGCGTAAAATGTATTACGTCACAGGCGTGTTTTAATAACGTTTCATTTCGACAAAGTGCTACGTCATTTGTTGGGGTAAGTGGTCCGAAGGGGTGTGGGGCAACTGGACCGCCTGCAAAAACTTAATCAAAATTGTAAAATTCATTTTGAAAATGAGTTGTTAGTATCAATAAAACATGACTCGGTATTGAAATGTGAATAGAATATGAAATAATTCACATTCTTTCAAGTTCTTAGACATTTTGGGGCATTTCGGGTCTAATACCACTATTTCTGATATTGAAGGATTACAATATGACATGAAATTGCTTTAGAATGGTTTAAAACCTCGGTATTATGAATTACATCTTTATTATATTTCGAATGGTGTCTGTAAAGGTATTTGCTATGACGAAATATCATGATTTATGTATTTTATCCACTGCTTTTTGTGTATATCAACCGTTGGGTCATCATTGTCATATTGACTAACTTCCCCTGTAACATGAAAAGCTGGCTAAATATCAAGATGGTTTATTATAAGTACTAAATGATGATTATATGAAGTAAATAAAATCATTAAAGAAAAGGGTATATATAGACAAATGTATGGGGCGTCTGAATATCACAACCATGTTACCATTTAACTAGGTTTATACCGTTTTATCTAATAAACGTGCAGTCTAAAATTGCGCTTGCTTTGTACACCATTAGTATTACTGCTTTTTACACGTTAACCACGAAAACTGTATAAAACATGGGTTTCATGAGACCTGTATCATTTTTACACGTTAAATAATATGGAAATGAGTTTGTAAAGAAAATACTGCTTAGTTACCGTGTTGTCAATCAATGATTTCTGTGTATTCTAACCGTTGGAACATATAGGACCAGTTGCCCCAACGATGGGGTAACTGGACCGTGCCAAGTAAAGTTTTTAGTTAGTGGTAATTGGCCTTTTGTTTGGATATTTTTTAACATTGATTATATGTTATATGTAAACAGTTACATGGGTGATATTTTCATAGCAATTCCATAAATATTTACACGTGCTTTAAGCTTTTATATCATGAAATATGCTTAACCGGTCCAGTTGCCCCATCCTCCCCTATATTGTTATAGTTGAGAGATGTCATTGTGTCCTTTACATTGGAAAGGAAATACAGTTACCGAAATGGAAGGCGAATATTTAAATTTGGTGCCGGTTTTTAGGGCAGCAATTTATAACGCTGCTAAGCGGGCCTTGTAGCGTAATACGGACGTAGACACTTTTGTTTCCAATATGTAGTCAATATGAAAAACAATAATCCAACATTAATTGCTCCAACATTTAATATGAAATCTTTGGAATCGAGTTACCGCCAAAACACTATAGCTTGCAGTATTCCATGCCCCTCTTTACGTCTATGAGATCAAATTCACCTCAATTATGGCTAAAATCAAGTACTTTCAGACGTGCCGCCATCGTCATGCAAGTTACAAAACGGTTATAGACATTTTATTGCTATTTTTTCGCGGGGAAGATGAAGGGAATGTTTTCGTTCTAATTTTGAACAAAATGCCAAACATTTGTTAAATGTCATGAAATGTTCACGTAATCACGGATTAACCAAGATTGGTTTCGCAAAAGGGTAATTGCTCATTAGTGTAATTTCATGATTTTTAGCATCTGCTTGATTAGACATAACATAGAGACTAATGGATTACGTGGCTTTTAAAATGAAAAACATCGCGGCTTTCAAAACAACATCAGTAACAGCCAGCAAATGGCATGCAGGGTGTTCCAAAACAATTGAATTCCAACAGGTGCACAACGCGGCTTTCAAAACAACATCAGTAACAGCCAGCAAATGGCATGCAGGGTGTTCCAAAACAATTGAATTCCAGCAGGTGCACAACGCGGCTTTCAAAACAACATCAGTAGCAGCCAGTAAATGGCATGCAGGGTGTTCCAAAAACAAATGGATTCCAACAGGTGCTCAACGCGGCTTTCAAAACAACATCAGTAGCAGCCACCAAATGGTACGCAGGGTGTTCCAAAACAATTGAATTCCAACAGGTGCACAACGCGGCTTTCAAAACAACACCAGTATAGCAGACAGCAAATGGCATGCAGGGGGTTCCAAAACAAATGAATTCCAACAGGTGCACAACGCGGTTTCATGGATGTATTATGTTTGCTTGGTCAACTTATGATATTTGTACACCCGCAATGCGGGTACGTTTCTTGTTCCTTCATTCGATTGCCCCTGATCATACGAACAGCTGTTTCTTCATGATGTGTTATAGGATTGAAGTCCAATTATTGAAAATTGTTGAATTTTTTTGAATATTGTCCGTCGCTTATCAAATATTTGATAGTGACAGGAAGATGTAAAAATCATGGATGGACATTTTTTTTGCCTAGCTCACCCTGATCCAAAACGGTCGGTTACGCCACTTTGTCTAGCATTAGTTGCAGTTGGTATTCATTTTATATCAACTGTTAGAAAATAAATGTTCAGTGATCCGTCAATACTGCATGACGTGATGGCATTGAGGGATCTACCGACAAAAAATATTTATCTTAATCGATTTGGGTTTTATATGTGGAGTTAAAATGAGCTTTTTGAAGGTTAACGTCATCACTCAATGTTAGCGGCAAAATGAAAAATGACATAGCGTTTACAAACAGGTGCCGAGACAGCATACTGACATTTATTAAAGCTGTATCATGGACCTGGCATATTATGCGCATATGCAGTATTTTGTACCGTGAATTAGAAAATGAACGCATGTTTCTGGAGTTGTGAAAATAGAATAGTTAGATTATTATATATCGAGGGCTTAAAACCAGACACGCATATGTCCATTTTAGGGGGGAAAGTTAAGCCCACTAAAAGGATGGACATTTTGTCTATGAAAAAAATATTGGCCCATTATGAATACTAGAGGGTGCACAAATGTTGGCATACTTCTGTTATACCCTACACACCAACATACCTCAGTGAAGGGTATAATAGAATTACTCCTAAATGTTTATGTCCATACAAATTTTAACAATTAGCTATAATCAGACTTTTAGATTCGTTGTTCTCCAAATGTCATTCCAGTATCTGTCGATACTGGAACACGTGATACCAGTGAGATTTGTCCCAGTATTGAACAATACTGGTACATAATTATGCTCCAGTATCGCCCGATACTGGAACATTTTATATATGCCAGTATCGGCCGATACTGGAACAGTGACTTTGTACCAGTATCGGACGATACTAGTACATGTACAGTCTAGAATCTGGGACCTAAAGTACAATTTTCCCTATGTTTGTATTATAAAGTGCCAAAAAATGTGATTTGCATGATTTTGGAGGTAAAAAATCACATATGTTGGCACTTTTTGGTCTATAACTCAAACAATAAATAAGATATTAAAATTTAAAAAAAATCCTTCCTGGGGAGTGTTATCAGGGGATAATATTTTGGGATATTGGGAACGACACGAGTCTATTACTTCCCCTGTGGTAAATCATTGGGTTTGATCCTTTGAAAAGGCATATGTTCATTTTCACTGGTAGCTTACACCTGCTCATTTGGTGACAGATGAAATGGAGTTAAGATGGAGAAATCTCAACCTTGAGATATCCCCGAAGTATCTTGCTGTTAAGAGTGGGCCCGGGGGGGGGGGGGGGGGGGTCAGTGAACATACCAAGTGGGGAGTGGGCCCGTGGCGTCGGCGAGGATGGGTGGAGGGCCGGGGAACGGTTTGCAAGCATGTATCATTCCAGCAGAATATGCCAGGCAAAAACGGACAGTGTGAAGTGACAGGATGCTTCACAAGAAAGGCAAAGTACCTTTCCAGCGAATCACTGACATACGCTCTGGTCAATCACAGTTTACACAAGAAAGAAACTAATTTACAGGGCAATTCAATTATTATTGAATCTTCTTTCAAGGTTCTTGTAAGCATTGGTCGCACAAATATACAACGAAATGAAAAAGAGTTGATTATCTGCTTATTGTCGCACACAAGAACGACCAGACCGAGAGATTGACCAGAACGATTGCTTGTCAAATACTCGACGCTTACAAGTGCTGTATGGTCAATATTAACCTCGTATCGCGAATCACGCACTTTCATTTGAAGACAGTCGTTATTAACATGCCAGAAATAACTATCAAGGTTGACGCGGTGCATGGTACGAAAACATTCGGGGGTTGGAAAAGGCGGTATGTCAGAGCAAAGATTTTTTAGTCTGGATGATCATCTCTATTGAAATCATAGTAGGGGAGAGTGGGAAGTGTTCGCCCCATTTGCATTTGAAGTGATCTGTCACGTTAATGTGGAAAGCTTGCAACATACTACTGTATCTATTGTGTGTTCGCCAAATTCAACCAGTGGCCGCAAAGATGAGAATCACGTGGTGGGCGAAGCTGCCCAAAGGGCGTACACTCCCCGCTCTCCCCTATGTCTATTTTACAAAGCACCTGTATGACTGACATGTTCCAAAAGCGCGGGGATTATGGGCATGGTATTTGGTAGTCTCATGATGCCCCTTGTAATGGGTGTATCCTTGGTGTAAGATTTGTATGAGTTAGACTAGTGTAAAGACTCTCTTACGGAATAAATCTGTATAATCCGTCAATCATTTAACACAGATTTAGTGCTAGACTAATTCCGTGCAGTCTTTATACATGAAGCATGCACCATGGAGTGGCTGCTGTGACACAGAACCAACGTATAGAGATATATCATGGTTAAAGTGTAAATACTTTGAACATATTAAATTATCAAATACATTCACTGATTAATGTAACTATATTTATGATGTATTGTTCATAACTACCCCCACTCCGTCCAGTGTCGTTTGGGACTAGACTCGAACCCACGCAATCTGTGGATAATGACCTCATATTGTTCAGATCGATATTAAATAGATGCAATCGTTCAGGGAACGAGAGGTGACATTCACTGATAGCTGTGGAGTTATTTCATGTCAGCGCTATTAAAATAATACGGGGTTTTTATCTTGATATCCTAAGAACATCTTTGGTCGGAGCAGTTTCAGAAAATGCTCCCCAACCAACATGACTGTTGTATAATTAGTATTGATCTTAACAAATTGCCATGACTTTAAGCAAATATATATATAAATAATTATGCACATAATGACTCAAATAGAAACGCTTTAGCCTTCTAAATCAATAAATGTTTAAGATATACCGAAGTTCAGGCAATTACGAAAACAATCATTAAAATGTTTGTCTCTGAAGTGGTCATATTAAAGCAGAACAAACAAAATTATCGCCGCAAGGATAACATTGACATCAGGCTGGTGATTTTCACATCTCTTATTCGAGACGTTGTAAGGCAAAAGGTCGCGGGAGACTTCTACAATAGTAAGACTATAACGAGAGTGTTATGTCACTCACCGTCTCAATCAAAGTAATAAGAAATGGCCAGAAGAAATCCTCCGAACCTAATATACGAACCCGATCGATCATTATTGATCTCAAACTATTGACTTTTTGAATACATTTGGAAACAATTTTGATTTTTTTTTTTTTTCCACAAAATATTTGAAAGTAAACCAACACTTTGAAGATACATTCGTCGTAAATAACCAAATAAAACCCACCAGGTTTAGCGTTCGCACTGTTATGTGAAGGCCCTATAGAATAGTATAAGTGATAACAGATTCAACCTTTTATTCCAATTGTCAATATATGGCATTTCTTAGCCATAACTGTATTAACGCAATCACTCAAATATCTATACGTTTCAGGTATATACATGGCCCGATTACTAGCGTAATGAGTACCTTTTTCTTAATACAGCAATTTGTTTTGTATGTAAACAGCATGAAATCAAATTGGACGAATTTGGCGCCAAAACAGCCATTAACGTTGTAACCTCCATTTTGCAGCTGCATAGTCTACCTCGTATACCGTGTGTAATTTCACTGTCACACAATCGAACAACACCCTCTGATACGATCGCCATGCCAACAAATCTTTCCATCCAGGAACCGCCCCAAACACGGTCTGCTGACATTAAATCGACAACTGAACTGCGCTTTAAGCACTCTATAGGGACGATGTTTTTGATGCATAATTGACGTCACGATAGTCATCATAACGCGCTAGTATTGAATTCGACGCACGTACATTTAGAAACGCGTGAAAGTGATATTTCTGTAGCTGTATAAGAGTTTATAGTTTATCGTAAAAACCGATCAAATTATATCCGTCCATGTTCGGACGTATAAAGGCTTTTTACTACGCGATATTGAAATATAGAAAATAGCATGGAAATAGTCACATGCGGAAATGTAGATATATCTCTCTGAGGAAAATATTTTGGTCGAGTACCAATGTCAAGGCTTACTCCTAAAGCTACAATTTTAGATCGAACGGCGGCTATCCAGTGCTAGAAAATCGCCATTTTGAGTTATCTCAAAATTCGAGGGAGACGGTATATAAATATTCATATACTTCGTGTTTATCGATCTGCCATTGGTCAATTTTGATCCCCCACAAAACCCCACACGAACAATTTGCTCATTACGCATTCAACCCGGTTTTTGGATGGAGCGCAGTGTAACAAACAGTATACGGAGGTCAAAAGGTCAAATCCAAAGTAAGTACGCATTCAACCCAGTTTTTGGATGGAGCGCAGTGTAACAAACAGTAGCCTATACGGAGGTCAAAAGGTCAAATCCAAAGTAAGTACGCATTCAACCCGGTTTTTGGATGGAGCGCACAAACAGTAAACGGAGGTTAAAAGGTCAAATCCAAAGCAAGTAGACCCTTTTTCCGGGGTGAGATCAGAAGATGGGGAGCGATGAGTGAACCCTCTATCGGTACATCCACAACAGGCGTCGCAGGCTAGAGAGTGTTGTTCATAGAGGTCTAACGAGGCAGACTAACGCGGTGGAAGAGCTTTCCATAAACGTCCCTATAGATCTTTAGGGATAAACAAAACAATATTGTGGCACACACTAAGTTCAGGTATATGGGTGAAACGTTTGTGTCTAGAGGATAAGAAGAGCGCCAAACATTGGCATGTAGCTTTCACTCACTGCTTTCACCTTCTGCATACATACAGCGAGTGGTCACTCAGAATGTTTACATAGTCTTCAATTGCAATAGAATGGTCATACATAGTGAAAATGGCATTGACAATGAGAAGCTCTATTGACAAAATAGTGACCATTTAAACAAAAAGTGTTAGAAATCTGTTTGTCAACACTAATGTCTATGGCGGTCATGCGTTATTGCCCTTCCTTGAGCGCATCATGCTATTGTACATGTATTGAATGGCATATCAGTAATCTCATGGACTCAAGTTAAAAATCCCCCAGTTTTGTTTTTCAACTGTTGCTGTCTATTTCCTTATCTTTCGTTTTCAAAACATACTTGAGATACTGTACTATAGCTAATGACTAATATATAGGATTTGTTAAAGTTGCCCCGACATCCGAGATTCTTGTTTCTAAAACAAGTGGACACATTTCTTTGTGCAATTCTGTACATTTCATTGGTTTGCTGGTGGACAAACTGGCTTTTAACCGTTTTTCTTTGAAAAGCTATTATTTTGTAATTAGCGCTTTAATTATAAGAATAAAGTGTACTCAGATAAGAAATTACGAGTCATATCATGGTGTTGCTCATGATCTCTTCTTTGGATAGAAATCCTCGACAAGTCACGAGGACAAATGGAACGGCGAATGCTAGAACAATGAACAAGTCTCGATATATTTCACAAATAAGAATTAAATTAATAATGGGTAGTGAAAAGCGACTCTTCTTTTTCATATCAGTCCTTCGTATTACACATATCGCAATCATATAAAATAACACAAATCATAATAAACTAACAATTCTGCGCCGCATCATCGATCCTATACTCTAAAATGAACGTGCGCTGCTGCTCAGCATTCTCAGCAGTACCGGTGTGTCGGCCATTATCAAAAGAAATATGGAAAATATGGAGCCTAAATCGATAACCATTAAAGTCTAATTGGTGTTGTCAATGTAAACGATTGTGTGTGTACACAATAGTTCCATTATCATGATTATGGGTCAAGTTCATGATGATAACTTGTTGCCTTTGTTAAGTATTACAAATATTACGAGGTTGGGCGAAATGGGTCAGCGCTAAGAATAAGGGCATCATGTATCTTTGTATTGAGTTTAATGTAATTAAAGCCTTTTCAATACAGAGTACATATTAGTATTACTTGTGCAATACAATGTTGAGCATAATGTTGGCATAACGCATCACGCACATATCCAAAACAGTATTGAAATGAATTATCGTTTATTATTTTCATATCAAAACAGAGGAGTTGAAGGAAAAATTCATCTATGAAAATTTACAAAAATGTCGAGATAAGACGAGTTTTATTAAATTCCAAATCCAATGTTATTTACATTGCTTTTGACACATACCGTATACTAATTGTGCATATTTTAAAAACGAAATTTCCTACAAATTTGAAAGTTGTTCTATCACCAGGAGAATGTGTCTATAAATCATATATCAAATAATATTTGTTTCCAATAAATCCCAAATCGACCCCAAATATGGGTCTAAAATGTTGCGTCTTGAAAAATTCTGGTATCGTATACCCACACCAACATGTGTGCCAAGAATGGCCATTTTGTGAAGTTTGTAACGATCAAATCCTTAACAAACCACGCTACATGTGATCAAATTTTTTACGTTTTTACGTTTAACCCGATAACTCGTTACCCAAACATCGTAAGTGAAACAAACTATATTGAGAGGGTCATTTTCTTTTAAAATGGTTCTAGTTGACAAATTCACCAAGAAACAAAGGTAGCAAGAAAATGGTCACGGAATGCAAGATTATGACCCTACTATGATGCACTTCGTGTGTTGGCCTCTCCCAAACAACCGCTGGGTGGCGCCTCGTATTGAGAATCGCGAGAATTCAAACACTTCAATTCATATATCAGATCATGTTAACAACTCTTCATTCCTGAATTTAATCCCCTTTGAAAAATAAAATAGTATTGGAATAGCAGTGAAATTCAGACCCTTATTTCTACTGAAACACATAAAAAAATTAGATAATGACCGAATCGATTATAAGTAGATTGTTTTTTCTATCAAGATAATTACTAATCACTTTTGCATGAATAAACCCGTCAATATATCCGTATAATAGTAAAGGTTACAACGAGCGGTTTTTATTGCTAATTGTCAGGTTAATAAAATACCCATTTTGGTTCATGCATTCTGATTGTATTTTGCCATTCTATCGTATCCTATACGGCACAGTGTATCGCAAATTGTGTTATTTTGATTTTACCTCACGGCATCTCCTTGACAAACTACGTGCACTTATTATAATTATTGTCTTTAAGATGACAACAAATACATCTTCTGCTATAATAGGTCATGAACTGACCTTTCAAAAATAGAGTTGATATTGTTTTTGAACGTTAACAAACAATTTGAAAAATTGTTTTGAACGTTAACAAACAATTTGAAAAAATGTTAAAAAATGTTGGAATGTTTTCTTAAATTTTCTAAAATTTTCTTTTATTAATTTTCTTTGAATTGAAAATATTGCATTGTGTGTATTATTAAATGTCAATTGCACCATTGATGTTGCCCCAATTGCAGGAAATTTTACAATATATCCGAGTAATTCGCGCGCATAACCCGCCTCGCTCGCCCCCCCCCCCCCCCCCCGCCCCCCCCCCCCCCCCCCCAGGGGCGGACTGGCCACTGTGGCGTTGTGGCGATCGCCACATGGGCCGCTTGGTTTTGGGCCTTTTAGGGCCGGTTACTCAAATTTTATGGCCGTGTGAAAATTTATGACTGCGAAAATTTGTGACCGTGCGAAATTTTGTGACCGTGCGAACATTTGTGACTGTGCGAAATTTTGTGACCGTGCGAAATTTTTGACCGTGCGAAATCCCCCCCCCCCCCCCCCCCCCCCCCCCCCTCCCCCCCACTTACGTGAAAGTCACGAGGTGACTGACTGGGAAAAAAATTAGGGCAACCTTTTACGAAAATTTACTACCGGGACGACATACTTCTGCCTGACATGGTCAAAAAGGGCCGCTTTAATAATTTTGCCACGGCCGCTTTCAGGTCACAGTCCGCCCCTGCACCCCCCCCCCCCCCCAGATTTTTACCTCTCCCCATACATTTGTCTTGCCTCCCGTTTACCCCCTTCCTCCAAAAAAATAATGCTGGAGCCGCCACTGTTGAATTGGTGACCCCGTTGTATCGATATACTAAGAAAGATGCATTTTTGTTGATCAGTGGTGACTTTCTAAAGGATTGCTTTTATAACATTGGTCGCGTTATATGCAATACATTTTGAACATTTGATAGTGGCACGTGGTACATGTACATTACTCAAATTGAGCACAGCCAGTTCCAGTCGTGCAAATAAAAAGTGATTTGCATACTGTAATCCTTCTAGGCTAAACTTTTACTTAAATCTGTCATCAAATAGGTGATTAAGATTGTCACGAATAAACCATACAGTGTCCATAAGGTTTATCGCGAATCGGTAAAAAGCCATTGATTATCCTATTCTGTTGCATTGTGGGATTGAAAAGGGGCAAAATATGCCCCTTTATCCCACATTGCGTCAGAAAAGGATAATCAATGGATTTTTTCCCCGATTGGCGATAAGGCTTCACGCGGCAGCCATTTTCCAATATTTGCTACCCAAGCCAGGTAAAAATAACGGGAACGAGGCTTGGGTGGCACATTTTAGAAAATGGCTGCCGCGTGAATAGGGTGTATTGCATTCGAGGTTGCTATTCGTTTCCACACTGCATCTACAGGATCAGAAGGCTAATACCACGATATCTCAGCAAGGGATTTTGACGTGCGTGTGATGTTTGACTACAAGCCACAACGATGTAACGTTATACATATAGTAGCCACCGTTGGGACAAGTGTTTCCAACACAGAGGTGTTACCACTGCGTCCAAAAAGGAACACCTTCAATGCAATTATTTCAACCACCTTCTTATTAGCTAAGTGGCTAGCTAAAGGGCATTGCTTCGCTTGTCGAAATCAGGATCAATGAAAGATACAAACGTCCGCGTGATCCGCGTCTCACGTGGTTTCTGGTAGAGCTTCAATGAGACAGCAATACGTGACTGCATAGTCAGTGTTCAATAAATTCCAACTAGACTATAACGGTTCACGCCTTATTCTTCTTAATACGGTAAAAAAAAGTGAAATGAAATGAAGACTCGGTGCGATTTGGCTGATATATTTTTTCCAGGTAAAAGGGAACTGCGTGAGGAGGGTATTAACTCATTAGTGCAAAACGTCACACTTGTGCATAATATGTGATCGTATCTAGGTTACCGACCGAGGCAATTATATTTGTAGCTATCGTGAGACTTTATGGTTTCCTTTACGGGTAATGAATCAAATACAAAGGGCCGTATTCTCGTACACAGAAAAAAATAAGTGAGTCATTATCGTAAAATGAGTCACTACACGGACAAAATGACTCATTTTGAGCCATAGTGTGTCACTACACGGACAAAATGACTCATTTTTCGATGATGACTCACTTTTTTTCTTTCTGTGTACTAAACCCGATTTTAGCTTCAAACCGAGTCTAACTAAACTCGTGTCTAAATTAAACGCGAGTTTATCTTTTTAAACGAAGTGTTTAATAAACCCCGATTTTAAACTCCGCAAATCTCGTCCCCAGTGTGGGGGTGCGTTCACTGTATATATACAGGTATTCAATTTATTGTGGCCCTAATGGGTTACAATAATAGGTATCGACCGAATTGCTCAATGCACGTGTGTATGCACTGGGCAAGGTTGAGTAATCATTCAAGGCGTACAATTGGTGCACGAACGCGCGTTAAACTACCCATACCCATATTTCAGTACGTGAGACACGTGTTCAAATTAAACAAATGTCTAGTGTTTACTTAAACAATGTGCTTAAAGTCAAGTTAAACGCGTGTTGAGCTTAAAACCGCGTTTAATACGTACGAGAATACGGCCCGAAGAGTTTAACAATCACGTGTGTTATAAAAGCGTAAGTGGAAATTAACTTCAAGGAAGATATTTCAGCGTTAACGATTATTTGGTTGGACAAAGCTGAACTTAGCCTAAGCAATCGCAGCGATCAGTTTTA
The DNA here is from genome assembly GCA_035610835.1 of Ophiura sarsii. NCBI lineage: Eukaryota > Metazoa > Echinodermata > Ophiuroidea > Amphilepidida > Ophiuridae > Ophiura > Ophiura sarsii. The sequence continues at coordinate 80,947,316 of CM069443.1, forward strand.
TATGGTAAAAAGTAAGGGATCATTTAGTCTAAGCCACCGCTAATTACCCAAGACCACTTATATACCTGTAACTCAAATTTAGTCTCAAAATTATCCAAATTATAACAAAGTATGGAATCGCTTAAGTGTCTTTACAATGTCCACAGTAAAATGCAATAATATACGAACGGCTATTTTTCTACTGAAATCTTTTCAAACCCATTACCTCCCCTTAAAGCCAGCTTGCTATATATATCCTGTGGAAATATGTTGGTGGTGAAATAAATGATAGTGCAGGTTAGAATATAACCGTTATCAGATCAACATACTGGAACCCACCAAAAGGGTCAACTTACAATCACCAGGTTTTTCATATTGGGGGGGGGGGGGGATAAAAGTGAACCGACAAGGATCGTTTACCAAGCTGTCAACTTTGAGAATTGCCGCCGAGTCAGAAACTTGAGAGGGGGGATGTGTGACTAGATGACTCAACGAGTCCCCAGACCAGCCCAGCCCCCCCCCCCCCCGCCCCCCCCCCCCCCCCCCCCCCCCCCCCCCGGCTACGCCACTGACCAGCTGTACGTTTATATTTCAATTCAATAACCATAATAAACTTCGGTGTCTAATTCCCGGAATATCAATTTTTAGTTTTTGTGAACTAAATGGAAATTTCATTCGCATAAATTTGTTATTTTCAGATCGTAAAAATGTCGTGCTCTTAATTTGTAACTGAACAATATAATTTCGTTATTAAAAATAGCAGCCTAAATTTAATTCGTAATATTCATCATTTTTATACATATATATTGCTTATTCTCGCAACATTGATTCATGATATATCATAAATGTTTTGAAGTAGGCTCTTTTGGGTTGAGAGATGTTTCGTCTGTCAGGATACACATGGAGTCATGTGTATACCACTCCACCATGGTTTGGGTCATTCGGTGTATTTACTTTTCGCTCGTTGGTTTTATTGACATAAATCCTTATAGACAACCATTTACAATTTACAAAGGAAATGGGCGGAGTAGTTTTTTCGAGATCTGTCACCTTAAACGATCCATAAAGGTGAGAATCAATGACCTCATTCATGGTGCCTGGTACTGACATGGTTATCCTCAGAAAGAAGAGGGTTGTGGGTCCGAACCGTGTTGCAAACACAAAGCTAATCCAAAACACGGAATGTCTCTATTGACAAAGAAGACCAGAAGTGCCGAACAAATGTAAGCACCTGAAACAAACAAAATTGTAAACAGGTGGTCGGCCAACTAATTATGCAAAGTCGCATCTATATTCCCGTGATTTGATTCAGTGACCCGGATATTTACACAGTTAATCATGTTAACAAATGCCATTATTCAACGGGAAGTAATTGAACATTTTTATCTGGTTCCTACTCCTTGCGTATCTTAGCACTTTCTACGCGGCTATTGGTTTTACCGTGATACATAACACATTTTTTCAGAAACCTTTCCCAACTTTCAAGGTCTATCTCAGGGATTACTGAACCAATACTAGGCATGTTTGCACTTAATTCAATGTATTTTACATGGTGATTCCAAATATGGTAATGAAATTCAATAATGTTAACATTTTTGACACATTTTGTGAAATTTTGGAACGTCTGCAGACGCCTGCCGCGTGGAAAGTGTTTGCTTTGAAATGGATAATGTATGATTTGACCAAAGAATTAACGTATTCCCTCCGTCTTTGTGAGTGTGACATCTCATCTTGCCTATCTTCTTTTGAGAGCCAATTGAAGTGGACGATGCGTCGCTAATAATTTCTTTCATCCTGGAAACTCATAAGAATTATCCAACGTTTTAAGCAATTTGTAGGTAGGTAGCAACGGTATACGTAGGAAAGTCTTTGGGCCGGGCATTAATGCCCTATGTCATTTTCTATACAGCTGTCTTATTCTTAATAACGGACGATTTTTCTTTGCTAAGGTCCCGCCGTGTCAGAAAGGACGAGAGCGGAAGAAGAGGGAGAGACAAAATGCACGCAGACGATATTGTTGTCTACTGACGCGGGAAAAAAATAAAAGGAAAAAAAATAAAGTGATGGTTGGATCAGGAAATTAAACGCGGTGAGAGGTGGGTAAAGGATCAATATGAAAACGAAGTTGAAAGGAGAAGCGACATTAAATCCAGGAGAAAAGAGTGTGCCATGCGCCCGGGGGTAGGGGTACTCACCTAATACGGTATACGGGGATGTGCCGCTCTAATGGGTAGCTTTTTTGCGAACAATACCTAAACATGGGGTATGATTTTGTGCCGGAAAATCCATAACAATGGGGTCACTTTTGACAAAATGGGTCTATTTTCGTGAAAATTTGCGAAAATTAGGTCTATTTTCTCGATTATTTGCAAAAAAAGGGGTCTATAATGAAGCAAACCTTTCGAAATGGGTTACCGTTTTTTTCCAAAATCACCCTTAGAAAGGTTTCGAATCTCCAGCCGCACACCCCCGACCAAACCAAATTCGAGTACCCCCCCCCCCCCCCCCCCCCCCCCCCCCCCACCTCCGGATGCCTTGGATGAATTTGATGAATAAAAAGTCTCAACGATGGTGAAATCAGCTTACGCATCATTCAACTCTCCATTGAATGACTACAAAGAGTGACTTTCCAGGTTAGCAATAGTTAGGAAGCCCGCGTCTTTCTCTATGGTTCTTTTATATTTTTGGCGGTATTGCACATTGATTGCGCTAAGTTCATATGACATAAACAGGTGTGCAGATGATACAGAAACGGATATATTTCCTGACTCTATAGAATCCGAGATCGAAAATATGTTGTTGTTATTTGGTTTTTTATCAATACAGCGATAAGAAATATTGTCGACCTTGTTTTTTTGAAGAAGGTTGTTATGGAGAATCGCAATAAATCAATTTGTCAGCCTTCGATACGTGTGCGTTTATAAACCAGCAATACCTTTGAAAGTACTTTTTAAACTCCATTGAGTGAGGTGACTCCGGGCGTGATATACAAGTGATATTTGGGTACCTAAAGTAAAATTGACCAACGATAACAATCTTACTGTATTTTCTAAAGTAAAACCAGTTCCAATTGATCACAATCCGACTTTCTAAACCACGCCTTTGTATTTAACATCTAATGTGAGTGAAACCTCCAACGAAACGTATAAGGCTATATGGTTGCCCACTATAACATTTCTTCCAATCGGAACATAAACACTAAATAAAATCAATCTGGAGAAACCTATAGAGTATACACTATATCAAATGCTTCATTGGCCCGTTAGTTCCGGGGAAAATGCAAAAGATACGGCAGTCGAATAGACTCGAATTAGTGATATTATTAGGGATACCTTAACACTGCTGTCCGTCCGTTACATGTCGGTTAAAGGTATATGACCCGATCACTTTTTTGGGGCTATTTTTTTTCTTCTTCACATCAAGATATTTTGGTATCAGAAGAATCCCCATATTTTTCTCATTATGTCTGTAAAATATTAGGGGCCAGAAATGTTTCATTTGGAAATTACAGTCTAAAATGTGGTGAATTACTGCCAAAGGTGGTTAACCACCCACCAGTCTGTGTATTACTCAATGGGCACATGTCTTTTGACCTTGCGCTTCTAAAAATAGAACCATTGGAGTTATGCAACTCAAACTTTGGAATGCAACAATTTTAAGGATGACCTTTCATGTAAAATAGAAAACATCAAGTTGAAAATCGGGTCATCTACCTTTAAGTTTCAAATAAATCCCTCTCTGGATTTTAAAGGGGCCCGTCACCTCTATTCATCTTATCACATTTCATTCATCTATCACTTCATGCTTTCAACCCATCCATTCAAGACATCCTCATCGTTCATTGTGGCCGTAAGGAGACCGTATTATATTCACCCCCAAAGATCTGACACCTTCTTGGTATGACACAAATGCTCCACTACTTCATAACCCCAGACATCTCCAGGTAGTACTATTTGGATCATGTTACGTTTCCTCTCTGTTAAGAGACACACGATAGCGGCGTGAAAATATCGTCTTAACCCGACGACAAAATCAAACACAACGACACCAACGGAACGGAGTACACAATATGGGTACCGAAGTAAAAAACATTTTTCTGAGAATACTTTAAGTTGGTAATACTTTGAAGAGCATTTTTTTACGCAATCCACAAAGACATCCATCTAGTGCAGTTGAAGTAAAATACTTCATATTATATCTTCAAATATTACTATTTCAAGACAGATTATTTAAAATATATCATTTCGCTTTTCCATTTTAACGGTTCAGGAGATTCAGATTAATCATATCAGTGTTTCTAGTTAAGTATAATGACTGCGTATCAGTTGTTTAGAGGTAACTGTGAATAATCAAAACATTTTCACTTTGGAAGCGAGGAATTGCACGAGGGGCATAGCCACGAGGGAAAATCCAAGGTCCCAAAGTAAAATATTTGATTCTTCACAGTTACCGACAAGACAAGTGATCTAAAGTCATTATCCTGATTCAAAACCGTCAATTAAAATAGTCATTTAATGATACTGACGTTGCTTTTATTTAAAATTAAAAAGTTACACTTTACGGGAATTTAATCATGCTTCACCCATTACAAATCGATCAATCTGAGCGAAAATTGTGCAAGCGAACCACTCACACGTCGCTTAACTACTGCGTTGTGCAAATACGCCATGCGTTCATGGCATTACGCATTAATTGTTTTGGTTATCGAACTTGATACGCATTATACGCGGGGCTACTAATTATTACGCGGAGGTACTTGTTTCTCCGTTAGTGACGTGCGGTTATTTTGTGCGTACCAGAAAAGGACAACATTTGATTGGGTCGTACGTATCGCGGATATTCATGTGGTTATGAATTGTATACAATGACTAGAAACACTGATACAATATTATTACGCGTCGTATGAGTGTTTGTACTCAAAGTATTGACTAGAAACACTGATACAAAAGCGGCATAGTTTCCGAACATAGTTTTGTAGGTATACAATTGGTCAGAATAATCAACTTCGAAATGTCTTGGCAATAAGCCAACATTTAAAAGGCTTCACGTGTTAGTGTTGACGTACACGTACTACATTACCGAGTATACATCAGGTGATCAACTTATACAACGATTGCGTAACTGATATTGGACGTGACAATTGCACTCAAGCACCTGTTAAGCACACACTTTACGCACTGATTAAAATATTCCGCAGGCTTGACTTCATTGCGGTCCCACCTGGGAAATACTCGGGAGGACTTTTAAAGTAATTAGGACAAGTATCGTTGACATAAACTGCTCACACAAAGTTAGGAAACTTTTTTTTAATCAAGTATATTTTTATTATTTATTACCCTCTTGTATTATGTTGCATATGAATGGAAAGCTGAAGTGTTCTTCTTTAAAATGATACCAAATGTGCAATGATGACATGTTGCTGGACTTGGCCACATGAATGAGAATGAGGCAAAGGCACATATCAAATGTGCCAAAATTTACAGTTATCTGTGCTAAACAGTCAATAGCTAATGGCACGGGCTCTCTCCAATCTGTTAAACGCGGCATATTGAAACTGCAAAACTTTACCGTGTCTCAGATAAATGTACAAGTTGTAGGCCTAAACCTTCCATCACTTACCTTCATGACCTTCCACCTGGAGTCATTGTTAACCCAGTCTTGCAAATACCCAAATAATGGTTTTCTAAAAAGATGAGGGTTAACTTGTGTGTGTTGTGCTCACTGGTGCAAATCTTTGTTTAAACCATTCATGGTTCTCAAGCATGACCGGTTTGATTATTGATCACTACCTATTGACTGTTTAGCACAGATAACGGTAATTTTGGCACATTTGATTTGTAACTTTGCCTCATTCTCATTCATGTGGCCAAGTCCAGCAACATGTCATCATTGCACATTTGGTATCATTTTAAAGAAGAACACTTCAGCTTTCCATTGATATGCAACATAATACAAGAGGGTAATAAATGATAAAAATATACTTGATTAAAAAAAGTTTCCTAACTTTGTGTGAGCAGTTTACATCTGAAGATCATTTGCACATTCAATGGTATTTCGAACATCTTTAACCCCCTGAGGTCTGCATGTCTATCTGATAGTGTTCATGATTGGTTAATTACAAGTTACGCACGTATGAATAGCCTATTAAAATACTGCTTCTAAAATATGTCACTTCAATATTTAACATACATGTACGCATTATTATATTGACCCAATTTCCCTGTTCAGCCAATAAGCTTAACCTCCCCGTGAATATCTCCACATTCGCAAAGCCTCGATATCAAAGACTCATCGTACGGTTCCGATAAACATGATAAATGTATTGACGATGTTGCTGAAACATGTAATAGCCCCGGGCGGTACTTCGTATGGATATGAGGTAACGGGGATGTGCCGCCAAATAGGGTCCCCTTTTTCACACTCTGGTAACTGGATGACCTCTTTTCAAAGCCATTTTTGGTAAATATATGGGTCTGAAAACCTTAATTTTGCTGTATTTCGCCGAAATTTTAGCAAAATCTGTCAAATATATAACAATTTTACAATTTTACACATAAAAGTATAATCATTAAAGGAAACAATATAATCTACTAAAATTAATTACATGAACCCGGGGGTATTGGCAAAATATATGAACAAGTATTAACTCACCTGTTGAATGTGTTGGACAATGAATCACAGACAGGAACACGGTAGCGGAATGCATGAAACAGAATCAAAGATAAAACAAACTCGTTAATTTATGCAACTTGTAAACTCTTTTTCTACCATATATATATAATACAGTAAAGCTCTTTTATCATGTTTATGACATTGCTTTGTTATCTTTCAATTGTTTCTGTTTTGTTTTTAATGTTTACAAAATAGTATTCATCGTTAGCACCTGGCTAAAAATGGCTTGCACATACGTGTGTGACGATTGCCACCCAGATGTTTAAATAATCATAAACGCGGTTTCAGGGTATCGGCACCGGAAGCTGAGATGTACCGAAATTCAATCCCACAATTCAATGAGCATTTTGCATTACAGTGATTACGGGCCAAAGGTTCTTTCGAAGTATCGATGGGCAATCTTCCAGGGGAAAACTTACATTATCGAGGAGGAGGCTATAAGCCGGTGATGCGCAATCAATACGTTATATTCTAGACTAGAGTAAAGGGACCTTTACTCTAGACATTTCCGAGAGAGGAATATTTGGAAACGTACAGTACAAAAAGCCTTGCAAATTGATATCAAGGCAAAAGTTGCCATATCCGTTGCACAGATCCTCGTTGACCCATTTTCACAAATGTTGTACGTCGCTGGGGGATGCAAAGTATTCCTCTGTCGTCATTGTGAATGTCTAGAGTAAAAGTCTTAGTACGCTAGAATCCAACGTATCGATTTCGCATCACCGCCTTTAGTTGGGAAGTGTTGAATGCACGTCGATTTCAAAGGCCGCCCCCCCCCCCCCCCCCTCGATAATGTAAGTTTTCCCCTGGAAGGTTGACCATTAATACCTCTTAAGACAGGTGACATCGATACCCTTGTGAAAATACATTTATATTTTCTTCAAAACTGTAATCCACCAAACCTGTCCTAATGTAGCTGTCGAGTGGATAATGTACGGTATTATCATTTTGATCAGATTAATATCCGGTTGTTTTTGTTCTCAAGTGATTATACCGTTATCATCACTTACCGCAGCATCTTAGTGTCATATACAGTGCAAGAAAAAAGTTAGTTGTCGAGTGAGGACATCATACGATCATCGATCATTCCAAAATGACAGATTTGTTCACTATTAGTTATTATGTATAGTGAAGTTATGGACGAAATATCGCGATTGTTGCTACTAATGCAGTATTGTAAAGTAAATATGTGTCCGCTTTTCATTCCATATTCCATAAGCAGACATTTCAGTTATAATGAAGTTGTATCGTGAAGTATAAATTGTCCGTTATTGTTTTCAATATATTTGACGTATGTGATCTTGTGCCCTATTTTTTATATAAAACACAATAAATTGAATAACCACTCTGGGGACGCGATTCGCAGAGTTTAAAAACCGGGTTTTGTTTAACACGTCGTTTAAAAATAAACTCGCGTTTAATTTAGACACGGGTTAAGCTCAAACCGCGTTTAGTACGAGAATACGTCCCAGTGATAGCTAATTCTTGTCCATCCGAATAGAGGCCCTGCATATGACCTATGATGACGTAGTTTACCGGAATCATTGCAGACTACTGAACGTTGTTCACTAAAATCCCATTTCATAATCATGCGAGTTTACATCACTTTCAAAAATCCCGCGTCAATTCAAATAATAAACTCAATGGACGGTAATACACCGTGAATCCGGTGTATGACGCATTGTTGATTCCTTTCTGTAAATAAAGCCGGTCGATAAATGTGTGCTGGGCCTCTATGCACAATAATTCCCTAATTGCTTGAAACTACAAGAGGGGGCAAAACTTCTCATGAGCTATGTATTGTCATAACAAGCACTTATTTAACCGCCTCATGTGTCTAAGGAGATGATGTCCTCGAGAAATTCTCGCCCGCATCTGTAATCATAAAACTTAACAATACGATCAAAATGCTATCGTATCTGTCGTGAAAAAAAAACGTCAAGTGATTTTTGAGCGTCATCATCAAGGTCCGTCCTATCCATCAAAAGTGAAGCTCTTGAAATGTTAAGCTATAGCCGCAAGCACACCACGCAGTGTGTGTTTAATAACATTATTCTATATGTGTGAGTACCGGTTCCTATAATCGCATTGGTCCATCAGAACTGATGAATTGTTGAATTTCTTGGGATGAAAATTGTTGAAACATTTGGGAAAGTTTTGAAAATATTTGAAAATTTCCCAAACCGTTGAAAAGCTCACCAATTTTTTTTGGAAATGCTGGTATTTGTATAGCTTTCAATAACATTTTAAAAAACAAAAAACAATTTGTATAGATCAATGATACACGGGAAAATATGTTATAAATGTAAACATGATGAAAAGCATATGAAAATGTGTTATACATGTAATTGATATGAAATGTAAACATGAAATGTAAAAATTATGTGAACATGAATGTAAACATCCCGGGGGGTACTCACGTATGTAAGGCATACGGGGACGTGCCGCTCCAGTGGGTCGTTTTTTCATGAGACATCCTTAGCCATGGGTAGGCTTTTCAGTCAAAAATCCTTAGACATGGGTCCTGTTTTCGCGATTTTCGCGAAAATTTGCCAAAATTAGGTCTATTTTCGCGAAAAATCACCCTTAGAAATGGGTATGGGTTTTGAATCTCCAGCGGCACACCCGACCAACCCAAATCCGAGTACCCCCTCCCCCCCCGGGGGTAAACATGCCGGAAAGCATATGTGTTATGTAATGATATGCAATGTAAACATGAAAAGCATATCATGGAATAGTTTCATCAGGAATTCAGAAGAACATGATAATGATTTTCGTTAGAAAATTCCATTTAGGAAACTTACTTAATTTTCCATACAGGTTTCAACAACACATCGGTTTGTGTTTGATCCAGAGCTAGTGTTTCTATTCTGTCTGTCTGTAGGCGGCAAAGAAGAGCAGCTGACAGAACATTTAAACAATGTCGACGACACTGGCAGCCTCAAATTCACCTACGAATGTGAAAAGGATGGCCAAATTCCTTTTTTAGACACTCTCATCGTTAGAAAGCCGGACGGCAGCGTGAAACTCCTCTTATACCGGAAACCTACACACACAAATCAATACCTCAACTTTCAGTCGGCCCACCCGCTCCATCACAAACTCGGTGTGATAAGAACTCTCCCTGACAGAAAAGACAAGGTGGTAACTGAAGAGGCGGACAAAGTTCTCGAAGAAGAGATTATCAAATCTGCTCTCAAAACGTGTGGGTACCCGGAGTGGTCTTTCAATAAAGTCAAGAAATCAATGTCGAAACCCAAAGCCAAAGTCAACAAAAAGACGAATGCCTCGGACAAAAAATCGGTAACTTCGGTCACTCTCCCATACATCCAAGGTGTCACTGAACCGGTTCAGAGGATACTGCGCAAACATAACATCAGCTCGGCAGCCAAACCACACACCAGTCTCAAAAAAATCCTCGTCCACCCCAAAGACAAACTTTCTAACGAGGACAAGGCTGGGGTCGTGTATGAGATCCCGTGTGCCAACTGCGAAAAGACTTATATCGGTGAAACCGGCAGCGCAAAAGGAGCACAAAACGGAAGCTGATAAAATGGGCGCTCAGAAATACACTCGGTCCACAAGGAAAGAATCCGAGAACACAGAACTCAAGTCCTCAATAGCCGAACACGTAGTGAAAGAGAACCACGTCATTAAATGGGATGACTCAAAGATCATTGCCAGAGATGATACTAGAAATACTAGATGGATACGCGAATCAATTTGGATTCGTAGAAAAGGAGGCGTAGACCAACACAAGCACCTAATGAATGGCGACGAGGAGGCTTACCAACTCAGTCATCTTTACGACTCAGTGATCCAGAGGGTGTCATCATCCGATGACGTCATCAATAAACAGACTAGAAACACTAGCTCTGGATCAAACACAATCCACTGAGGAAGACAACCGATGTGTTGTTGAAACCCGTATGGAAAATTAAGTAAGTTTCCTAATTGGAATAACGAAAATTATTATCATGAAAAGCATATTGAAAATGTGTTATACGTGCAATGGATATGAAATGTAAACATGATGAAACGATGAAATGTGAAATTTATGTGAACATGAATGTAAATATACCGAAAAGCATATGCAAACATGCTGAAAAGCATATGAAAATGTGCTATACATGACATGCAATGTAAACATGCTGAAAAGCATATGAAAATGGGCTATACATGACATGCAATGTGAACAGGGTGAAAAGTTATGTAATGATGTAAACATGATGAAAAGCATATGTGAATGTATTATACTTGATATGTAATGTAAACATGATGTTATACATGTATGTTGATATGTAATGTAAACATGAACATGAATGTTAACATGAAAATGTAAAAATGCTGAAAAGCATATGAAAATGTGCTATACATGATATCGTCAGCCTGCTTCGATAATTGCCTAACTCACTTTTCAGCAAAATTGAGTTTTTTGCATAAATCATGACTTCATTACATTATGCACATGCTGTTATAATACCTAAGTCATTGACCAATCAAAAGTGTGGATAAATGAAGAGCTTTGTTGCAAAAGGGCTACCAGACTACTCCAACATGCTACTCATTTTGCATTATTGAATTTGCATTGACAAATCCATGGAATTAATCAAATTATTGTATGGCTGTGTTCATCTGTTTCTATATGACTTGGATTAGTGCATCCATGTACGCCAATTGAGGCATCAACAATACAAGTCACATTCCACATAATGAATATCCATCCATCAATAATGCAAAATGAGTAACACGTACACATGTAACAAGTTTCATACTTTTGTTGTTTTCTAAGAACTAGAAAAAATGAGTAAGGCAATTATCGAAGCAGGCTCACGATATGCAATGTAAACATGCTGAAAAGCATATGAAAATGTGTTATACATGTAAAGATAATGCAAATGTACGTGTAAACATGATGAAACTATGTGAAATGTGAAAATTATGTGAACATGATGAAACTATGTGAACATATTCATGTATAAATATAAGTGATAGTAATAAACAATAAAAGATTTTTAAAAATGATACACGGGAAATCCATGTATTGCTACACTGCAAAAACACCGGTGTTAAAAATAACACCATTGGTGTTGTGAGAGGTCCACACCCAAAAAAATTAACACCGGTATACCGGTGTTAAATTTTTGGTGTTATATCAACACCATGTAGTGTCATTTTAACAACTGCAAGTGTGAAAAATAACACTGTAAGTGTTAATGTAACACCAAGATAGTGTTAAAATAACACTAATTGGTGTGGACCTCTCAGAACACCGAACGGTGTTATTTTTAACACCGGTGTTTTTGCAGTGTATTTGCTATTTTCACCGCTTTGTGCGCCACACGCGGAGACAAGATCATGAGATGTTATCTTGATTGCTCTATTCACCAAATTCAATAATAAAATGTATTATCAGAATTGATCCTCTATAGAGATAGCTAAAGCTGATTAGAGGAGCTATCGCATAGTGATATAAAATTGACATTCTTAGAGGAGTCAAGTGACATTATACAGTTAGGGCTCATTTTAACGACTGATATAGCGTTGCTGTGGAAAGTGCCATAAAGATTCTGACAGCTATCCATTGCTTCAATGTATTAAGGACGATTTCTTTTCTGCACCAGTTAAGTCTAATTGACAGGGATGACCATTGAGATATCTCCCGAGTAATACCCACTACTTCCATGGTCTCTCATTGCATAGGGGATTTCAAGTCAATTGGGTAAAATTTAGACTAGTGTAAAGACCCCATTACGGAATAAAGCTGTATAATCCTTTAATCCGTCAATAGGAGATTTGTCCTACTGTCTGGTACCAAGGATTGACCGCCAGTTGACGTAGTAAATCACGTTTAGATACGTCCCACCAGTAAACGTATAGTCACCACTGAAATCTCGTGATATCTCGTCAAATCGCTAAAACGAGCAGCCAGAGTTTCAACAGAAACGATTTCGATGAAATAATTTGACTACTTCTCCGTCTTCTCGTAACAATTTGGGCTACTTTTTAGGTCAATAATTGTTGGCAACAGTGACACATCAGTCTTTGGGCGCAATTAATAAATTATTCTGTTTGGTAACACCGACTGTCACCGTTTGCTTCAGGTCAAATCACAATGATAATAATTGAAGTATAGTCGCTTCAAATTGACCTTCACCCCCACGTGGCATTATAAACCCTTTTTAAAAAAACAATAAATATACTACACTAATCTAAGAGTGTACCGGGACTGATCGACCATATAAGCACACCAAGCAATTTTGAAAAGTTACCATTCCACCTCGATCATTATTATTGGAAAGACTTTAATTAATTTCCCATAATAGGCATTTAATATCATATAATGAAGGCTAATGCCGGTTTATTAAGTGAGCCACGGCTTGCTCTCATCTCGCGTCCATCGATTTTGTCGCGCGTTAAGCCTATATACAGCCAATAATGGAGCAATTATTGAGCGCATTAGAGCAATAAGTCATGAATTGCAAAGTGTCGGTATGCTTGTTAAGGTCATGTTTTTTATACTGGGTACAATTTGTGTTACATGTCCCTTTTTCCATAAATTAGGTTCCTTTTTCAGTTAATGCATTATATCTGAAAAAGTTTACATTTTGAGTTGGTAAAAGTATACATATTCTGAAAGCATATACTGTAACGGATGCAAATAGCATACAATAAAGTTGATTATGCAGGGTGGCCCGAAATTGTACAGGGTGTAACAAGCAAAATCTTCTAAAAAAGAAGGGTTTCAATAATTACTTCCACTATGTATATGAAGTGATGAGAGAAAAGTTCAGTACAGATTTAAAGTAGTTTAATAAAATACCCATCCAGACATATGCAAATTAAATTTCATTATGAATCTGAAATTCTACATATAGGGTGTCTAAAAATGTGTTTATTTAGTTCCGGAAAAATGCTTCTATACATACAAAGACTAGTATTTTAACAAAATTCAAGTAGATTTCAAATAAAAATGCATCAATTACATGTACATGAACATTGATTGATTTTAAAAGTCACCCTTTTCTTATGTAAAGGTGTTAATTTTAAACCTATAGGGTGTTTAAAACATTAATTTAGGTATACATGATTATCCACAAATCATTAAATTGAATGAATTTAAATTTGCATCTGAAACATGATTTTACATTCCAATTTGAAGTGGCAAATGCTTAAAGTGCATAGTATGAGTTTCAAATAATGTTCAATAAAAAGGGGCCCTTTAACTACAGGGTGACTCAAATTTTCCCAATGGGACATGTTTAGTGGCATACAATTAATTGCGTGAGGTTAATTACATATCTTCTTTTAATTTTTAATTAAATAGTTAAATTTATTTATTCAAAAGGGTACCTCAACCTTTCTATACTTTTAAAATGGACAGTTTGGTGCAGGCAAATGTTTGCATACATTCGCAAACTGCGACCAACTTACGTTTCTTAACAATTTTTTGAGCTTCTTAATGCTAATTAATGATTCCTTAATTAACTAATTTTTAATTCAAATATGCTTCAATAATGTTATGTTTTCAATATAGAATTGTACCAAGAGTGAAACCAGTGCATTTTATGTTTGCCCAATGTATATTGCACCATACTTGTTCAACTATGCACTCCTCCTCCTCCGCATACTCCTCCTCCACATACTCCTCCACCCCTGACTAATTAGGTTTAACGAACTATTGTAATTAACAGAACCATGGTAGTTTATATTTTTCTTTTTAAAATAAAGGCCAAATACTTTCTCATCAAAATAAGACCAAATTTGAGTATGTGTGATAAAGAATAGCCAAAATATATGCATGCAAAGTAATAATATGTAGTGCAAATGTAACAGATCCACCTTTTTTGGGTACCCAGTATAAAAAATATGACCTTAAGGAGTACTCTGGGAGTTCAGTACATGTACATCGGAGTATGCTGCCTGCCTATGTACATGTATGAAATATTGTGTGTGTAGTACAGCTTTTTTAGAACGTGTATTTCCTTTGTTAGGATGTATAAATCGTGGCCGTAGATCAACTCCATTCATAATCTGTATTTAGAGAATAAAGGTATTGTTTTTAGACCGTACCCGTGTTATATTGTCTGACATAAATGCGGACGATAATGTACTATTATAAGTAGAACAACGACACCGCAGGCGGAGTTGTTCTACGCAAAAAAATAATACCGAACGCATTTATGTCAGACAATATAACACGGGTACGGTCTAAAAACAAAACCTTTATTCTCATTCTTAAACAATCATACTTTAGGACATTTATCAAAGATATAAGTATATTTTATTGTCCACATTTGACAACTTTTACCCCTGCTAGGATCGAACAACCCACAAACATTCCATCCAATCCCATGCGATGAGTACACCATGCGTAAGCGTCGCAGCGCCGGCATAAACGCAGGAAAGACGCCAAAGACGCACTGCAGAAGTGCGCGTTATGTAGCAAACCACGCATTGTGAAGGTGGGACGCACTGTTAAAACGTAAGCCCCACCTCCCCGTGTTCAATTGTCTCATCTAAATGTTGCCAGCTGTCCGCGGAACACTATGCAGTACTCTCAAATTTAAAATTTAATATTCGTAGCAACAAAAACAGCTGTGGGGTAGATTATAATCCTATCTCTCATTAAAAGTAATTATCAAACATAACATTGTGCCGTTGGCCTATATGCTTATTAAATATTATAGATATGGTGTTCATCCGTATATTATTTGCAACAGTTAGTCAAATTTCGCGACCATTTCCATATTTGGAATCACCATGAGAAATACATTAAAATAAGAACCAAAATGCCTAGTATTTGTTCAGTAATACTAATTCTTGTGATAAGACTTTGAAAGCGGGGAAAGGTTTCTGAAAAATCTGTTTTGCATAATTGGTAAAAGTTAACTATAGCCGCGTGGAGAGTGTTATTACCTAGAGGATACAGCCATCAGTGCATAAAACAGAGCTAAACTGTAGTTGCATTATACATCAATGATCCAACTAAAACGTCAATGAATGTCATTGTCATGTTCAGTATATACTTTCCCTGCATTATATTTAGTTAATGTACTTACTGTGGCATAACTATTAGCATGATTAGCATTTAATATTAGTGCAAGATGAGTTTGCACTATACGGGCTCATAGGGTAACATAATCTGATTCATATCAGATGACGGCACAGTCATCGGTGGGGCAAGAGTGTTAGGCAGGAGTTCAATTACTGCCGATCATGGCATCGGCAATATACTCGAGTGCCGCTACAGGAAATCAGCGAGTTTTACTGGCACAGCTTAAGGTATTGCCACGTAACAACATGCAACCTCAAATAAAAAATATGTTAGCGAACCGTCTAAAGTTACTATTACATTTTCATTATCATGAATACACTATACATACTGTTCATAATGTTCTGGCGCGTATCGAAAACAGGAGTTTCTATACTCCTCTATAGGAACCCGTTATCAACACCATATCTTTAACAGATGATTTTTTTTCATTTCAAATTCATCAAATAAACTTGTAGTTAGATGAGAGCACTGTGTTGACAAAAACAAACTTGTTACATATGATGTGCGACATTGGACGGTTTGTTTTCAAATTCCGAGCACAAGTTTTGTATAAAGTAACAACTTTAGTGGTAATGGAAATTGATATTGAATTTACCCTACAATTTTTAAAACCATGTCGTTTGTGCGTGGCTATTTTCTTTCTAAATTCATCGACTAACTCATACAAGAGTGACAACTTTTGTCATCAGCAAAAGGCTATGAAGTGTACGATATCAACACCCACTCAGAGTTTTCTCTTTTCCCATATACATAAACAAGTCTTCCCGGAGCGATAACTTGGTTGGCAATTATAAGTCACGCTAGGTAATCAACACCTCTTTTTATAATCATCACAAGTCTAAACAACTTCATCGTCAGCAAAATTGCTCTGTAATTATGCAACACGATATTAATCCCTTCCAATCTATAACGCATAGATATTTTCTTTCCAAATACATAAACCAAGTGTTATATGAGCTACAACCTTGGTGGTCTACCAAATTGTTATTGAATTAATTCACGCAACGTCAATCAACACCTACAATGTCAGAAAAAAGTGTTCGAACACTTAGTAGGCCTAATGTAAAGTCATCCCCCTTTCCCCCCTGATCAATGTTGAGTCGCCCAACTTGCCAAACATCAGCACGTGGCCTAGCAACATTGATTGGTGGGGGAGGGGAGGGGTATATTGAAGGGGGCTTTCAGGCTAGCAGATGCAAATTGGTATTTTCACATGACTCTAAAAATGCGTACTATATGGTAATTAAACGGTGCAAACATTGGTCAGTGTTCGAACACCTTTTTTTCTATGATTGTAGTTATTGGTGCATGCCTATTGCTTTTCAAAATCGTCAGCCATGTGTGGTGGGATTTACAACTTTATCTTATGACAAAATTCCGTAAGCCTTTTACATATATGACTATCTCTGCACGCCTGACTGTTAGCTATTTTGTATTTCCCGGGCTTTATTGAAAGTGAAGCACGCCCTCATCTATTCTATACCCAACTTAAATACTGCCCGCTCCTACTGTATCTACCATTCAAAATAGCTTATCGATCTTGCGACACCCTAATAAAGGCCGTGTTACCTATCGTAAGTGTTTTCTTTTCAAATGCATAAACCAAGTATGATAAACAGTCTTGGTGGCGACAGAAATAGTTATTGAATTCACGCTACCGTAATCAACATACTTGTCATTAGTACGATGCTTTTCATTTCAAAATCATCAACCAAGTACGAGTAACAATTCAACTTCGTCATCAGCCAAATTGCCATGGCATTTACGGTCGGCAATAAACTTCCGATCGATTATAGCTCATAGATGTTGGGATTTTTCCTTCAAATAAACACACACGAGTACTATTTGAGTGACAGCATTGTTGAAACAAATGTTATTGACTACGCTATGCTATAATCAACATCTTATCTTCAGTACGTGGCTGACAATTTATTTGCCAAAATCATCAACCAAGTGTATTTATTAGAAGTGACATCTTTCTTCGTCAACAAATTATTATTGTTACGGAGCGTAAGCTCTACGGTTATCAGCAATCAATCTCAATCAGCACTTGGATTGACTTCTTTTCGAAGACATCGAACACGTCCTTCGGGTGACAAGTTTGCTTGAATCAAAGTAATTCCCGGTATCAAACTCCTCATAATCATCAAGACAGTACTTGCTGATGTACAGTAGTGTATAGAGTGTAGACTGACAACTGAGCTGACAAGTTTAATTTACTAACAATAAGCGTTACGAGAAGAAAAAAACATGGTTGTAAAAAAAACACCTACAATCTCTAGGAATAATCTGCTGAAAGCTTGAGCAGTATACTGCTTTAGACTTTGTACAGTTTTTATTTTTGGAAAGCTATTATAAAGAGCAAATGTGACAATAGCCCAACAGACATTAACAAAATTAATCAACTCAGTGATTAGAAATCAAATCAAATTGGTAACTGCCTACAAAGAGCTCTGATGGTCCAATAATTAGTTCACTGCAACTCAGAAGACATGCCTTTTACAAGAAACACAAGTTTGGGCAGGGGTTAAAGAATGATAAAATCCCAAATATATAGAAAACAACATGGAAGACAAGAGCACCCAAACAACAAAATTCTACCAGGAGCTGCCATCGACACCTGTCGGGGTGTGGCCGTATCACCAGCCTAAGGTGGCTACAT
Organism: Ophiura sarsii; assembly: GCA_035610835.1. NCBI lineage: Eukaryota > Metazoa > Echinodermata > Ophiuroidea > Amphilepidida > Ophiuridae > Ophiura > Ophiura sarsii. The sequence continues at coordinate 80,965,687 of CM069443.1, forward strand.
GCTTTACAGGAACATCGACCATCTCCCCATTGCAACCAAGCATTAACCTCACTGGAACTGGAACCATGAAAACCTCCATGCTAATGTAAAGTCAGATGTTGAAAGGACTTGAACATTATTGAAGGGTATCATGAAAGAGTACGTATACCAAGTTAAGAGTGGTACAGGAGGAGTGTGTGCACGCGGCACTTGAAACCATTGGTTCCTGTACTGAGATGCTACCAACAGCATCTTCTGGGAGACAGTTCCATAAGGGAAAGGCTGTATGAAGGAAGCTTTCTGTCCAAGCAGCGAGATCTGACAGTCGGCAGTGAAAGAGCATGAACGGGCATTGATACATTCGAACGGGTAGCACGACGTTTAACATACCGTAGTGTGTGAAGTATCGCTGTTGGCAGTTGTTGGTGTGCATTTTGTACAAGATTGCATGACCGTAGCTGATGATGTTGAGCTGTATAGCCTTTTGCGACAATTTATGTAAAGTTAGAGATGTACATCAGATAACCATCTGCGTCGTTGCATATCCCACATCAAATGTGAGTATCTCTCTACTAGTTATCTAACAGACGAATCGTTTCGAGTTATCTGTGTCAATTATATTACATGGTATAGCATTAACCATTGGTATTTTCCCTTCGATAAAGATTCTGTTAAATTTGAAACTTCAGGTCCTCTTATATTTATTACATTTACTTTCACAGGCTTTTTTTGTGGATAAGCAGTTTGCATTCAGCTTTTACATTATAGTAAACAAGTGGGTTAATTATGCAACTTTGCCTCGAGTGACACCAAATCTGAAAGTGACTGGATGCGCAAAGATGATATTCATATGTTATGACTGGGAAAAGAAATCAACACCAATTACATCTCCGAAATGCAATGAGGAAATCAATAACAGGTGAACCCTCCGTATTGCTTATTGTATGATCTTTATTTTGGATTAGAATGAAACAGGACATCTCATGGTTCTTCCCTAGCTATCCCATCCCCCATGGCATCTTATCATCATGATCATTGCACGGAGTATAGGAGTGGCAATTTTCCATTGATGAAATCGTATTGGACAACTATAAAGCAGCTTCGATACTTTTTTCTACGATTGTATATCAGACCTGTCATCGCGAAATGAGAGTTAAGTCGGAAAATTCAATTTTGAGGTTTGTCCAGATTCCGAATACTCAGAAAACAAGCTTTACAATGATATGCAACATGTCATAATTTCTCTATCTTTTCCTGGTCAAAAAAACAAATTGAAACCGAAAAATTCCTTTGTTTTCTATTGATTTTTAGCATGTTCATTGGACCATATATCCTAATGCACACTGGCGACTTGACGCTCATTTTGTGGTGACGATGATTTGTGAGGAGCAAGAAGTAAATCAAATTAATCAACAACAAATATTTGGGAACCAAATTGCAAAATGAGGCATGACAAAATGTTGGTTTGTCTCCGCAATAGGCATGATAGGGGCATTTGAAATTATTTATGTAATGTTAGATATAGACACACTTCTGCGTGGTTCGGCAATGTTCAGTCAACTTTGCAAAGCAAGACAATTGAATATCGCTATCGCACATCAGATGTGATTATCTCTGCTATTGGTATTTAACTGGGGAATCGTTTCAAGTTACCTGCGTCAATTAGATGCAAGGTATATAATTAAACCATTGGGCTAATTATGCAATATTGCCTCGAGCAAAAACCAAATCTGAGAGTGACTGGACGTGCAAAGATGAACGTCATCTATTATGACCCAGAATAGAAATCAACACCAATTACAGCTTCGGAAAGCAATGAGGGGATTGAAATAATACCAGTTGACCCAGTTCGTGAGCTAGAGCGTTTTGTCAGAAGTCATTACGCTCGCAGCTTCCATTAAGCGACTTAGAAGATCTTAATTTCCAATGTTAGTTTTGAGATGGTTTGTTTATTTTTTCAACTTCAGATGAACTCGTGCAACCTTACAGCAAGCGACCTCATGCGTTTGTCACCAACTACGTCCGGACACTTGTGTACGTATAACACACATTTTTTGAAATATAATAAAGAATATAACGTGTTTTTTCCTGATGTGTTAACGCATACAAGGCTTCCTTATCCTTATACCAGTTTTATAATTGGAGACTGTTCATCCTAAAATGTAAGGAATACAATACATGCATCTGCTGAGTGCCTGGATATCCTCGACTGTTCTGCAGATGATTGTGTACAATTTCTCGCATTCTTGGGACTAAGTTTAACCCTTCTGGCATCTAGTGAAACCATCTTTTATTATCCGAGGTGTTCCTCAAATAAGGTTGCCCACAAATGTATTTCTTGGTAGTGGTTTCCCGGGTCCAATGAGGGATTGTGTTTCCAGAAGCCGTTTACAAAATAGTACAGGATGTGAATCCAAAACACGAAAAAAGTAGATGGGAGACCTTTTACAGTAGAACGGCGTAGGAGGTTCTTGACAGATTGCATAATGCTACGGTATTACACTAGTCAAGGTGGACATTCACTGGTTCAATCGCTTCATGCCTCGTAAAGTAAACCATTTACCTGCTAATACACATCTCATTATTGTGTATATAACATCGATGGAGCCAACAAATACTCAAAATGTATCTACCGATATCATTATACAAGTATAGGTAGGCATTTGTTTACCTTTGTGACGCCGAGTAATGAAAGTTTGTTATCAAAGCGACATTTACATCATCGGGTATCAGGAGGAGAAGGTTTGTTGAAAACAATAATCATAACACTTTCCACGCGGATATTAGTTTTACCATTATACAAAACAGATTTTTCAGAAACCTTTTCCAACTTTCAAAGTCTATATCAAGAATAACTGAACCAATACTAGGCATGTTCGTACTTATTTTAATGCAATTCTCCTGGTGATTCCAAATTATGGTGATGAAATTCAATAATCTTGACATTTTTGAAATATTTTGTGAAATTTTGGAACTGTCGTCTGCGCACGACTGCCGCGTCTGTTAATTTAGTCTACATGGTCTGTTGAGGAGACAAGTGCAGCGGTGTGAGATTGGCGATAATAATGAACATAGATGCTATTAAAGTAGCCAAATGTGCTCGTGAGACACATTAGTGCGTCTTTTAAAAGGTCTTAACACTTTCCACGCGGCAGGCGGCTGCAGACGACATTCCAAAATTTCACAAAATGTTTAAAAAATGTCAAAATTATTGAATTTCATTACCATATTTAGAATCACCATGAGAAATGCATTGAAATAAGTACAAACATGCCTAGTATTGGGTCAGGAATCTTTGAGATAAACTTTGAAATTTGTGAAAGGTTTCTGAAAAATCAATTCTGTGTATGGTAAAAATAGTAGCCGCGTGGAAAGTGTTAAACTCTGGGCACTTGCGGTGTGGTTATACCAATTGACGCCGTGAAGCCACCATATCAACAGTACATTCGTGCATCTCTGTATCACCATGGAAGTAGTATCCCCGAAGACTTTCCCTAGTGTAACGATATTCCTCGTGCTGCTAGCATGCCATGTGAATCTAATGACGATATAGTGATCAATTGATTAAAAGCATTATAGTGATTAAATTAATTGAAACTATATATTTTTATTTTCAATTAGTCACGTTTATCGGTTTTTTGATTTACGTAGTTTGGAGATTTCGCGCCTTATCTCTCTCAATTATTAGCACTATTTTGTTAAAATTGAAATGGTCTACTATCTGTTGAAGATCAGCAAAGGAGTCCTTGGGTGCCTGACACTCTGTCCCTCAAAGTGTCGTTCGTAAACTCGCGACCGAGCCAAGAAATTATCCCTTTTTTATCAGATGAAGATATGCACAGGATTTAATATTAGGGAGCACATCAAAACTCGACCGCCCGGCAACTGCCGGTTCCGTGCAGTTCCGTGAGGTTGCAGCCGGTTTCTATTGTTCTAAACAATGATCTGTGGTCCAACCGGGCGGAACCGCCGGTTGCCGCGCGGTCGAGTTTTGATTTGCTCCCTTAATAATGTAACATTACAAAGAATCAAACTTTATATCAAATATCACCTTTTCCCGCTTTTTGACGGGGGAGATGAGCGACCCCGTCATTTGAAACGACGTTTCTAAGTCGTAACCTTTTCACAAACCCCTAAAATTCGCGGCATTTGCTAATATTAATAACTTGCATTAATCATCTTCTGAAGCGATTTTGTTGTAAAATGTAATTGATATTGTTATAATATGAAGGTAAGAGGACACAGTAAGTTATTTCAGCTATTTGGATGCCATTTAGTAATATACTAAGCTATTTGGATGCTATTTTGTATTATATTATATGATTTAGTAATATACTGAGTCACTGAGTCCACGGCCTCTTTGTTCCGTGTTGCCTTGGTCTCGCAATTAGCCCAATGACATCCCCCAGTCATCAATATTACCGTACGGACGCTAAAGCTGTACAAATATCGGAGCCTGCAAGATAGCGACATAAGAGGGCGGCTGAGAGTTACAGTCTAGGTGAACCCTTCAATATGATTAGCCCAATGATATGGCAACAACCCCTCGACCTTTGCCATGCACTGTTAGTGCAATGCAGTGATGTAGTGCTGCGTGTGTTTGAATACATCGATGGTATGGACGGCCGGAGACATTTTGGAATATTTCTTGAGACATTTTGGACGTTGTTGTTTGATACTGGATCATCAGATTTCAATTCTCGTAGGAAATTATATACTGGTATGTTATTTTTAAAAAGTGTCAACAATTTGTTTAAATCGCGACTGTTTGCGATGCGTAGTATTCCCAATGACTATGTATCGCTAGAAAACCTGTCGACTTCAGCCCCTTAAAAATCCACATTTATCAATAAATTTTATTTTCTGTCATCGATTGTTTTTATAATACACATCATTTGCGATAAATTTGCGATAAGTTTCATAATAATTTAGTCATGACTTCGACCAAAAAACGGCAATTTCACAACGTACTTTCAGGGTGGAAATGTTGGCGTATGGTATACATGCGTTGTGCAGAGATTTCCGCGTAGCTGACGGCCTGCAGATGGGTCAGTGTGTTGTATACGTACACTGCGTGCACTGATGCCCGGGACTGATAATGCTGAGCATGTTTAGCAAAGTCTAAAACCGCCGCAAATAAAATGGATAAGCCTATTTTCATTTTCAAACTTTAAATAGAAGGTACCAGTCTTTCATAAAAAAAGTTTTACATAACCTATTTCTCAATGTGTCCTTATAATATTTCTGAATGATTCGGTGTCCACCATACAACTTTAATTACCCCAATCCAACTTCTTCATCAATGTTAACCATACGTCTTAAAGGTTGTTGACCCTATTCTAGATTTAAGGGCATCATCAGTGTAATGAGAAATGGGACCTTTCATTTGATATCAAAAACACTTTTGAATCCCTTAGAGTTAAATTGTTAGGAAACATAGTAGCAACGCTGTTTGTTAATGTCTGTTCTTGAACTTTCAACAGTCTTCTATCTCCCCCGTCCAGTTTTTTTTAAATACCTTGTTTATCTTACATTTAACACTTGTCCACGCATCAGGCGTCCGCAGACGACATTCCAAAATTTCACAAAATGTTTCAAAAATGTCACAATTATTGAATTTCATTATCATATTTGGAATCACCATGAGAAATGCATTGAAAAAAGTACAAACATGCCTAGTATTGGGCCTGTAATCCTTGAGATAGACCTTGAAAGTTGGGAAAGGTTTCTGAAAAAAACTGTTTTGTATATGGTAAAACTAATAGCCGCGTGGAAAGTGTGAATAAGAAACCATACAAGAGGACAATATTCTCAGCTTGAGGAGCACGTAAACGACATCGTGAAGTGTTGTTTCCAGTCCAACAATTTTATTTGTCATATATTTCTTTCTAAATGTGCGCTGTGTGACAAACAAACATGGACGACGCAAGCGTGTGACATTCACGGGGTAATTCATCTTGGTGTGGTCAGGTCGCCTGCAAAACCATAAACCTGTTAGGTTTCACCTGAATGTCTCTCGAAGATGTGTTCACGTGGTAAATTATGACTCAAAGCTTAAGATCTCGACGATAAATCAGAATTAATACGGATAATTATTTACATGTTGTGTTCTGTCCTCATTCCAGTGTGTCGAAAGGTCTGCTACAATAAAGCTGGAGGTCTCTCGAAGGTGTTTGCACGTGGTAAAAGCTTTGGATCTCGAAGATAAATCAGAATTAATACAGATAATTATTTACATGTTGTGTTCTTCTGTCCACATTCCAGTGTGTCAAAAGGTGAATGATTACATCTCCCGCGTAAAATAAGTAGGTCGGTAGTCTGCTGCGTTTGTCACAATCCAATAACGAGCCAAAATTGGGATCAGAACTATAATCGACTTTGTCAATTTGATAACGTTTGTACATGTAGCGCAGATTTGGGAAGTTGAATTAGACAGTTATTAGAAAAGAAAATCTTTAGTATTGCGTGATGAGATAACAAGGTGTTTAGTTGTTATATAGTCTTTAACCATTGGTGCATCTATTAAAACAGGAAACTTCTATAAAACACGACGTACAATGCTGTCATTATTGCATGACGTGGTATAACGTACTGGAATTTGGAAGGAATATCTTATAAATTAACGATTTGAATGAGTGTAAGTGGATACAAACATGTGTTATTAATATCACGTTTTGTTATTTCATAGGCTTCATGGCTAGGGTTACAAAAGTAATAATTCCTGCTCTGAAGGGTTAAGAAAATATTGTTTTCGTTTCCTCGCGTCGGTAACGTTTGTCCCCGTACTTGATTGACTGCACTATAGATGGTGTGACCGGTGACGTCATGTATTTACAAATGGGACATCCTCTGTTGATTCCCTCCATGCAGAATATACAGTAAAGTTAATGAAGACAACATGAAATTTCTTTCAAATGAATTGTAAAACTCATTTATTTTTAATTTTTTGTGTGAAATGCGATAGCTTCCCAGTAAACACAAAACGTTTTCAAAACGTTTTGAATTGGGTTTAATTAGGTTTTGTTTTTGTGAAACGTTTTTAAAACGTCTTAAAAACGTTACAGTTTCAAAGCATATTTTTTGATTGCAAATCGTTTCATCAAAACGTTATAAAAACGTTAAATTAATGTTGTCACAATACTTATAAACGAACACATGATTGAAACGAAATCAAAACGTTTATAGAACGTTATATTACTACCTAAATTAAACCAAATATTATAGTCCTTGACCATAAGTTTCGTTTTTTACGAAACGTTTTTAAAACGTAATTAATTACACGCATGCGCACTTACCTGGGTTATTTTGGTTTGGTAACACTATGGATTGTATATTTATTTCCTTTCATATAGTTTTTCGATCTGCTACATGTATCATTTCATAATTAAATGGCAAATAAGAACATTACTTCCCAAACACATGAACAATTTTGTTGGAGAATGTTAATAAGAAGCCAAATTATTGAATTGGTCTTTAAATTGCCAGTTAATTATCAATTAATTATCAATTATCTAATATAGGTTTTCAAAAACGTTTTAAATTGGTTATAATTAGGTTTCGTGTTTGAGAAACGTTTTTAAAACGTGTTAAACATCGTTTTAAACATGTTTTTAAAACGTATTTGAAACATCTTGCAAGACTAAATCATTTAAATATGGTTATTTTCACGTTATATTAACGTTTTCAAAACGTTACATGGAAACGTTATTAAAACCCATAAAAAACTCCACACATATACGTTTTTAATACGTAATATCAAAACGTTTTTTCACCAACTTGAAACGTGTTTTTAACGTTTAAAAAACGTAAAATGGCCAGCTGGGTTATAGCATTCCTAAGCAAGTTTAAAGACAGTTTTGATAACAATTTGCTGTGACACCACAATCTAGTTAGAAAACCTGATCTGGCCTATGTAAACTATAGGAACTCTTGCCCGGTGTGTTTTGTCTCAAATCAACAGAGGGCGTCCTAAATGTAAACTAGACATGGATCTGGTCTGAGACCAGGACACCTTGATTTTTTATGGATTAATGACCTCTAGTGACCCCATATGACATGTCACTTTTAATGGATCCAAGAAATCTTTTGACCAATTCTGACAATCATGGGTCATTTCCTCCCGAAAAAATAGCATTTTGAGTGTTAGGAGTGAAAATTGACCTGTTGACCCCTAGTGACCTATGTTGACCTTTGACCCCATGAAAATGATTGACTCTTTTTCTTGTCTTATCATTGCCTACAAAATGAAACAAGACCGGTCAAAATCGGAGCATGTCTTACATTTTACCCTTGTTTAGGTCAATGACCCCTAGTGACCCCATATGACATGTCACCTTTAATCGCTTAAGACCCTATATGTACATGGATCCAAGGAATCTTTTGATCAATTCTGATAATCATGGGTCATATCCTCTCGAAAAAATAGCATTTTTAGTGCGAGGATTAAAAATTTACATTTTGACCCCTAGTGACCCCAAATATTTTTTGATTTTAAAAACCGAACTATCATATATGCGTACGGTCAAAAGGAATATGTTGACAAATTCTGACGATCCTAGGTCATTTCACTAAATTGCAAACGCGTTTTAAGTGAAAATCACGTTTTGACCCCTTATGATCCCTGTGTGACCTTTGACCCCAAACTGTGAAGACCCTATATGTAGGTCTGGTAGGGGGTCCTACTGACCAAATCTGGTGATTGTAGCATGTAAACTGTAAAAAAAATAGCATTTTGAGTGCGAGGAATGAAAATTGACCTTTTGACCCCTAGTGACCTATGTTGACCTTTGACCCCATAAAAATGATTGACTTTTTTTCTTGTCTTATCAATGCCTACAAAATGAAACATGACCGGTCAAAATCGGAGCATGTCTTACATTTTACCCCTGTTTAGGTCAATGACCCCTAGTGACCCCATATGACATGTCACTTTTAATCGCTGAAGACCCTATATGTACATGGATACAAGGAATCTTTTGACCAATTCTGACAATCATAGGTCATTTCCTCCCGAAAAAATAGCATTTTCAGTGCGAGGAGTAAAAATTTACATTTTGACCCCTAGTGACCCCAAATGATTTTTAATTTTAAAAACCGTTCTTTTGTATATGCGTACGGTCAAAAGGAATATGTGGACCAATTTTGACAATCCTAGGTCATTTCACTAAATTGGAAATGCGTTTTAAGTGAAAATCACGTTTTGACCACTAGTGACCTTTGTGTGACCTTTGACCCCTAACTTTGAAGACCCTATATGTAAGTCAGGTAGGGGGTCCTACTGACCAAGTTTGGTGATTGTAGCATGTAAACTGTAGAAAAAATAGCATTTTCTAGATGGGTCTGATAGAAAGAAGAAAGAACTAGACATGGATCTGGTCTGAGACCAGGACACCTTGATTTTTTTATGGATTAATGACCTCTAGTGACCCCATATGACATGTCACTTTTAATGGATCCAAGAAATCTTTTGACCAATTCTGACAATCATGGGTCATTTCCTCCCGAAAAAATAGCATTTTGAGTGTTAGGAGTGAAAATTGACCTGTTGACCCCTAGTGACCTATGTTGACCTTTGACCCCATGAAAATGATTGACTCTTTTTCTTGTCTTATCATTGCCTACAAAATGAAACAAGACCGGTCAAAATCGGAGCATGTCTTACATTTTACCCCTGTTTAGGTCAATGACCCCTAGTGACCCCATATGACATGTCACCTTTAATCGCTTAAGACGCTATGTGTACATGGATCCAAGGAATCTTTTGATCAATTCTGATAATCATGAGTCATTTCCTCTCGAAAAAATAGCATTTTTAGTGCGAGGATTGAAAATTTACATTTTGACCCCTAGTGACCCCAAATATTTTTTGATTTTAAAAACCGAACTATCATATATGCGTACGGTCAAAAGGAATATGTTGACAAATTCTGACGATCCTAGGTCATTTCACTAAATTGCAAACGCGTTTTAAGTGAAAATCACGTTTTGACCCCTTATGACCCCTGTGTGACCTTTGACCCCTAACTGTGAAGACCCTATATGTAGGTCTGGTAGGGGGTCCTACTGACCAAATCTGGTGATTGTAGCATGTAAACTGTAGAAAAAATAGCATTTTGAGTGCGAGGAGTGAAAATTGACCTTTTGACCCCTAGTGACCTATGTTGACCTTTGACCCCATGAAAATGATTGACTTTTTTTCTTGTCTTATCAATGCCTACAAAATGAAACATGACCGGTCAAAATCGGAGCATGTCTTACATTTTACCCTTGTTTAGGTCAATGACCCCTAGTGACCCCATCTGACATGTCACTTTTAATCGCTGAAGACCCTATATGTACATGGATACAAGGAATCTTTTGACCAATTCTGACAATCATAGGTCATTTCCTCCCGAAAAAATAGCCTTTTCAGTGCGAGGAGTAAACATTTACATTTTGACCCCTAGTGACCCCAAATGATTTTTAATTTTAAAAACCGTTCTTTTGTATATGCGTACGGTCAAAAGGAATATGTGGACCAATTTTGACAATCCTAGGTCATTTCACTAAATTGGAAATGCGTTTTAAGTGAAAATCACGTTTTGACCACTAGTGACCTTTGTGTGACCTTTGACCCCTAACTTTGAAGACCCTATATGTAAGTCAGGTAGGGGGTCCTACTGACCAAGTTTGGTGATTGTAGCATGTAAACTGTAGAAAAAATAGCATTTTGTAGATGGGTCTGATAGAAAGAAAGAAGAAAGAAGAAAGAAGAAAGAAACGGCAGAGATAGAGTACCTCGATTTTTGAAAAAATCAAGGTAACTAGACATGACCTGTGATCGGAGATCACGAATATTAGTCGGGTGTGTTACATGTTAACCCCTTCGAGTGGTAAATGGAGTAAATAAATACAGTTGAACCCCTAGTGACCTTTTCTTGACCTCTGATCCAAAACTTGTAATTGACTTTTTTGCTTGGCTGATCAATGCGCACAAGAAAAAGGTAGTCCCGTCAAAATCGGAGCATGTTTTAAGATTTTCACTTGTAAAGTTCAATGACCTCTAGTGACCCCGTGTGACATGTCACTTTTAGTGGAGAAGGACCCTATATGAACATGGATGAGAGGAACCTTTTGACTAATTCTGACAATCATAGGTCATTTCCTCTCGGACAAGTAGCATTTTGAGTGAATGGAGTGAAAATTTACATTTTGACCCCTAGTGACCCCAAATATTTTTTGATTTTAAAAACCGAACTATTGTACATGCGTACGGTCAAAAGGAATATGTTGACCAATTCTGACGATCCTAGGTCATTTCACTAAATTGCAAATGCGTTTTTAGTGAAAATCACGTTTTGACCCCTAGTGACCTTTTTTTGACCTCTGACCCAAAACTTGTAATTGACTTTTTTGCTTGGCTGATCAATGCGCACAAGAAAAAAGTAGTCCCGTTAAAATCGGAGCATGTCTTAAGATTTTCACCTGTATAGTTCAATGACCTCTAGTGACCTCGTGTGACATGTCACTTTTAGTGGAGAAGGACCCTATATGGACATGGATAAGAGGAATCTTTTGACTAATTCTGACAATCATAGGTCATTATCTCTTGGACAAGTAGTATTTTGAGTGCGAGGAGTGAAAATGTACATTTTGACCCCTAGTGACCTTTTCTTGACCTTTGATATTAACAATATGATTGACTTTTGTTCTTGTCTCATCAATGCCCACAAAATAAAAGAAACCCGGTCAAAATCGGAGCATGCGTTATATTTTCCCACTGTAAAGTTCAATGACCCCTAGTGACCCCGTTTGATATGTCACTTTTAGTGTGGAAGGACCCTATATGAACATTGATCCAAGGAATCTTTTGACTAATTCTGAGTATCATCAGTCATTTTCCCTCGGACAAGTAGGGTTTTGAGTGAATGGAGTAAAATTTACATTTTGACCCCTAGTGACCCCAAATTATTTTTAATTTTAAAAACCGTTCTTTTGTACATGCGTACGGTCAAAAGGAATATGTGGACCAATTTTGACGATCCTAGGTCATTTCACTAAATTGGAAATGCGTTTTAAGTGAAAATCACGTTTTGACCCCTAGTGACCCCTGTGTGACCTTTGACCCCTTATGCTTTACAACCTGAGTAGTGGTGCACATAAGGGTTCTTATGACTAAATATGGTCAAAATCGGGTCAATGGTTACGGAGCTATAGGTCCCATGACAGGAGAAAGAAGAAGACGAAGAAGAAGAAACAGGACGAATACAGTATATTAGTCGTTTCTCGACTAATATAAGAAAGAAAGAAGAAGAAAGAAACGGCAGAGATAGAGAACCTTGATTTTTGAAAAATCAAGGTAACAACGGTCACCTCATCTATACTTGATTGCTTGCGTTTATAAGCTTAATTGTGTTACTCATGTGACTGAGCATTGATATGTAAATCGGGTTCTAAAGCCTCATGAAGACCTGCAGATGTAGACCTACTCGCAAAACTAATTTTCTAGCTATTATTGAAGAAAAACATTGTCGTCTGAAATTATGTTTCATTATAATTAATATATGCAACTCGAACTCATCACTGCAGCCGTGGTAATTACGGAATTCAATCCATTTTAACACAAATTGAATCCATTTATTAACAAGCCGGGTATAAAACCAATATCAATAAAGTGTTAATGAGATTGGGTCCAAATTAATTAGCTTTATGGATTGTTTCATTACTAGGATATTGCGTTTTAATAATGTCTCATTACTATTAATTCACATTTCTGAAGCCTGTAACAAAATCTGTTTTTAAATTCCTTTACACACAATTTACAGTGGTCTCCAGACCGTAATGTGTGACAGCATATGTTGATACATAATCCGTGCTTAGCACTTTCCATGCGGCAGGCGTCTGCAGACGACATGTCTGGAATCACCATGAGAAATGCATTGAAATAAGTACAAACATGCCTAGTATTGGGTCAGTAATCCTTGAGATAAACTTTGAAAATTGGGAAAGGTTTCTGAAAAATATGTTTTGTATATGGTAAAACTAATAGCCGCATGGAAAGTGCTAACCCCATGCGTCTCTCGTTCGTCATTTACCAATGCAAAATGCAAATTACGCGTTAGATAGCATTTCGGCTACTTCTTCATAGAAACACATTTAAGACGAAATATCGACTAAAGTGAAGTGGTTTTGAAGTAACAAGGTACGCTATGAAGCATTTCTGTTCTTCATTTTCTGGAACTCGAGAGTCCCGTAATTATATTGAGATCGTGACTTGCCTGTGATTAAGTAAGGCTGCCAAATATGAAAATAGCAAGCTAATGTGTACCGACGTAAGACTTGGCATGCGTTGTTCGTTTTATACGCTCTGTTGTTATCTATTAATAAAAATCAAGTTAAGAATCGTTTTGTATGGTAAATTTGTCAGAGTATGTTAAGAACGCTATGTAAATTCACTTGTTTTTTAACACTTTCCATGCGTCAGGCGTCTGCAGACGACTTGCCAATATTTCACAGAATTTTTCAAAAAATTCAAATATATATACTTGGAATCACCATGAGAAATGCATGGAAATGAGTACAAACATGCCTAGTATTGGTTCAGTAATCCTTGAGAGAGACTTTGACAATTAGGAAAGGTTTCTGAAAATCTGTTTTGTTTGTATATGGTAAAACTAATAGCAGCGTGGAAAGTGTTAGCTCCAAACTCTGCTATCATTAACATCTAACCGTTTGTGTTGAATTGAGAATTAGAACATTATTTGACGAATTTTTAAATTCTAATAAATGCCACATCTTGCTTACAGCTATTATTACAATTTGTATTTATAGCACAAATCATGGATTATAAATAGGCTACACAAGACAAAACGAAAATGCGGAATTAATGTAACGTTAACATAGTTTATTTTATTGGTTGTCTCTCGAAGATAACGAAATATTTTTTTATATATATTTCCATTAATATTGACGAAGTAAGGACCAAAATAATCTTAAATTAACTTCAACCTGTTAAAATCCTTTATCCATCTATTTAAAAAATCACTATTTCATCTTTACCACAAAGCGATTTGAAGACATGCCTGAGATGAAAAATAAACCTTAATACTTTTCACGCGGCAGTCTGCAGACGACAGTTCCACAATTTCACAAAAATGAGAAATGCATTAAAATAAGTACAATTATGCCTAGTATTGGTTCAGTAATTCTTGAGATAAGGTTTAACTAACAAAGAATGTATGAAATGTAAAAAGATGATACCAACGGAACCAGGCACAAAACACACCAAGAATCAGAAAACTGATACAAGAGGATATCGCGAAAATGTAAAAATGGGTGTCAAGTAGGCAACATCTATCACTGACACTGTGCTAATAGTGGAGTTCACTATTTTTTTAAATATTTTGTCCCTGATGAAGGGTGGTATATCCACTTGAAACGTCGGTATTTATTGTTACGTTATATTTCTAATGTTTTATTGCTTGTCCCAATGTTTCCGTGTGTTATTGTTATTTGTCATTTCTTTGTTTTATCGTGATCGTGACTTGCCTGCAACTCAGTAAGGATGCCAAATATGAAAATAGAATTTAATGTGTACCGACGTAAGACAGAGCGTGCGTTATTCGATTTCAGGTATAGCTCTATGCTGTATAAATGATCAACAAGTTTGGGATTGATTTGTATGATAATTATGTCAAGGTATGTTAAGACGCTATATAGGTACATTTCCAAATAAATGTCTTCCGCTTTGCTATCAAACATTTAGGTGGGACTTTTTATACTACATTAAACTAACTTTTGTTTAAATTCTTTAAATCTAACATTCATCCAACAATAAAACATCATCTTTTTAAGTTATTTGAAGAAATAAGCCTACTTAAAATAGAAACATAAACCACCAAATATGTCTTGTGTAAGGGTATGTTGATGCATATTAACGAGTGTACGGTGTACCCCCGGGGGGGGGGGGGGCACTCAACTTTTTTTTGGTAGGGGTGTGCCGCCCAGGGTCTCAAAAGGGGGAGCTACAGAACTGAACTGAGTGGATTTTATGACGAAAAATATAGGGGTTTTTTTCCAAAAAATAGGTCTTGAGAACTGGCCTATAGTTCAATTTTCAATTTATTTTGGTTTAAGAACGCAAAATTTTCGAAGAATTGGGGCTTTGGAACATAAAATTGGGGCTTTGGAACGCAAAATTTCGCGATTTTTGAATTTTCAATAAAATTGGGGTCTTCAGAACTGATGCAGGCTCAAAAGGGGGGTCATAAGAACTAGCAGCAGAAGGTGAAAAAGGGGGTCTTCAGCGCGGCACATATACCTGTACCCTTTTCAAATGTCAGTGCCCCCCCCCCGGGGGGGGATGTACCTCAACTTAAATACCCTTAATTCTTAAATTGATTGTGCAAAAAACATGCTAATTTGTCCTAAGCTTGGTTAATTTTACCTGCTTTTAAAATAAACAATGACACATTTTTCACACAAAGTTTCGACCGACGAATAGACAATTGTAAAGTAGGTTTAAAATTAAACAGAGCACGTCTACATAGCAACGTCTATATCACTTTCTAGAGGGTCGCATAATTATTTTTGGATCGTGACATGCCTGTGATTCAGTAAATGCTGCCGAACACGAAAATAGCAAACTAATGCGTGCAAGAGTAAGACATGCCATGCGTTATGCGTTTTACGGGCTCTCTATTCTCTTACCATGCTTACAATAATCAAGTTATAGAATCGGTTTGTATGATAAATGTGCCATGTTATGGTAGACATGCCATCTAAGTTAATTTCCAATTAACATCATGCCTCGCGTTCCAAAATGATATAACGTTTTATATTTAAAAACAGTCGGTAATAAAAAAAAATCTGTTAAACATGTTACGTGTGCTCGACAAAGATTGCACAACAATATTGTCTTCATAAAATAGAACAAATAAAAATGATGTAAATGGAAGCGTAATTAAGTAAAAATAGATTAATAAGTGAAATAGTTTTTGTTATGGAAGTGAGACAACACATCTGAAGAGAAATTACATGAACCTAATCGAATCTGACGTTGTGGTAAATGCCGTTTATTAAATTTCTCTATAAATATATCCATAGAGAGACACGGGAGTCGGCGTAATTTATAAAGTGATGTGGTTTCACTATTAAGTAGTATTCATATGCTGGTCGTTGGTAAATTCAGAGATTTTGTTGCTGTAAAAAAGAGCCTATATGTGACCAGTCGCGTCAAAAAGGACATGTTGTCGGCAAACGCAGTTTTGAGATAGAGGCCAATATATTTGGTGAAATATAAAGAAAATAACAGAAAATCAAATCTTCAAATCTATCTTGTGTTTACAAAGTCTGATTACCTTCAACATGGTATCATTTCAAAGCTTAAAATGTGCTCTTTCAAGTCATACCAATAACTCCACTGGTCACATATGAAATTTGTATTTGAAGCTCCCCCATGACAAAAATGATATTGAAAGCGTCACCCTGCATAGTTTGTGATAACAATTATTCCAAAAACGATTTCCGGGACAATTACCTGGCCTATGCATGCGAAAGCGAAACAAGAGAACAGATTTTGCTAGAAAACTACCAATTAAATCAGAAAGGCTATAAATTTGAATAAATCAGGAAAACTAATGCTTTATAACTAACAATTAAAGCAGAAAGGCTATAAATTTGAATAAATCAGGAAAACTAATGCTTTAGTACCGTGTCTTTGACGGCTATAGCTAAGATCCATGACCTTCGATCAGTATCGGTCTCACTCAGGGCCATCACCTATGTAGGGAATGTGTCGTATCCGGGGGGGGGGGGGATACTCGGGGTACTCGGATAATTTTTGGTAGGGGTTGTGCCGCCAGCAAAATAAAAGTTGACCCAACCAATCGGAGACCCATAATTTTCCTATATATTTGACAGATTTTGCTAACAGTTCTTTGAAAAACAGCAACAATTAGGATTTTAGACCGATAAATTTACCCAAAATGGCTTTGAAAAGGGGTCATCCATAATTTACCAGAGGGTCAACAAAGGGACCTTATTTGGCGGCACATCCCCGTAACCTCATATCCACAAAGTACACGCCCACCCCCCCCCCCCCCCCCCCCCCCCCCCCTCCGGTCGTATCAAAGAAGATTTTATTACGCAAGTCCAGCATCCTTATTTAGCATCGTTGCAGTGCCCAAAAGGCTATTTCGTTAGGTCCAAAACCTCAATTCTGTGACCATTCTCAGGCTAGTAAGGTTTGGTATGTTTCATAGCTTAATTGAAGCCATTTGAATTTTGGGGGGCCTGTATGGCGGCCATTTTAGATTTTGCTGTCTCCTTGGAGTTCCCCACACTTTTGCGATTGACATGGCGGCTACTTTTTCTAAGAGGTCCATAGAAGTCAAATTAATCGTCAAACCTTACTAGCCAGAGAATGGTCACAGAATTGAAGTTTTGGACCTAACTATTTAGTAACTATTTAGTAACTGATTTGACCCAGTATTGGACGATATTGGTACATTGTGTTCCAGTACCGCCCGATACTGGAACATTTTATGTGTCTCAGTACAGACCGATATTGGAACACTTACTTTGTACCAGTATCGAACTGGGTGGGTGTTCCAGTATCGGACGATACTAGTATAGTACAATACAGAATCTGGGACTTAAAAATACACTTTTCCCATAATTGTTATTCTATTATTGTATTCACTTTAATTGTATATGCCTACTCAATAATCCTCATTAACAACTTGTTCTATACAACCGCACTGATTGCCGGAAAACCTAAAGATGTCAATAGGTTGTCCGGCGTTCCATAAGTTGCCCGGCGTGGACAACACCGTACAACCTCGTAAATGATTGGCAGTCAACTTGTTGTAGTGTATTTCTGGATAATCAACGTTTCTGGCTGACAACCTAGAACATGAGCAAGTTGTTGTTATGAGCAAGTTGTTGTTTTTAATAAACTAAATATTGATGTAGAAATGGTTAAGTTATATTGTAAGTTATGGATAAGAGGTGTGTACTCAGCAAGAGCTATATACGTGTGTACATAAAGATCAGTTTTGAAAAAAGAAGCATATTGTATTAGCCAGTAAAGCTCCACAGCAAAGCTAGTACGCATGGCTCATACGTATAAGTGACTTGTTAATACAACTTATACGATAGGCGCCATAGCAATATTTGCATCATCATACGTACCAGTACATCAATGAAAATTGAACTAAACGATTGCAAAATATTCCATTGGTCTCAGCTTAAATGTTAACACTTTTCACGCGGCTATTGCTTAGTTTTACCATATACAAAACAGATTTGTCAGAAACCTCTTCAAAATTTCAAAGTCTTACCTCAGGAATTACTGAACCAATAGGCCTACTATGCATGTTTGTACTTATTGTAATGCATGTATCATGGTGATTCCAAATATGGTGACGATTTTCAATATTATTGATATTTTTGAATAATTTTGGGACATTTTGGAACTGTCGTCTGCAGACGCCTGTCGAGTGGAAAGCGTTAAGGTTGCTTGTATGTATGGTATACAAAATACTTTGGCGACTATTGTATACATACCGTATTAGTCTTACGTACAAGTAGGCCTACAAATCACTTATACGCACAGTATGAGGCATACGTATGGGGATCATCATCTTCTAAAAAGGACCTAATAAGCCTAGGTTTGGTATTCAATTGAAAACAAGCGGCAAAGCAACGGCCGACGAAAATAAATGACACATACTGCACGAGTGACCGCAGGTCACGACCTGTAATATTGTATATATTATACGTATAGAGGCAGGAACCAATCGGGTAGTACTATATAATCATAGATTTAAACTTGATGGGAAGTGAGATGTTTAAAAACATGCCAATAGTGATAGAGTACATACTTGTAATGTTTACCTGTCACATGTGGTTTGGGTGGTGAATTATAATGTCATTATATACATTAGTATGCAACTGTTCATGGAATCATAGGACTAACATTTCACAACCTTCATTATAGGATTTGTAAGGTTGATATACCTGTCAGGTGGTTTATGTGTCTAGACTGTATAATTAGGTTCTCTATGTTTAATTTTGTCATCATAACATCGTTAATATTGTTCTATCTACTCACCGACAGTTAGTAGGGCAAGATATCTCAGAGACAAACCAAGGGTATACTGTTACTACACTAAATTGGCTGTATTTATACTACAAAGTATAATATATGATAGATATTGAACCGAGATGGCGCAACTGAGACTTTTGTACCATTGCTGTCACTTGTGTTTTATGGGTTTGACCGGTCACAATTACATTTGTTTTGAAAGAGGTGATTAAAAATGCAGTGGCAACCTTTGCTGTCACATAAGTGTTATGGGTTTACCAGTGTTTTGTTTTGAAATGGTTGGTCATGTCGTCCTAAAATAGAGCCTAATGTTTTGTTTTGGTCATTGTGGCATGTCATAACATTGTCTAGACATCATAATTTATCTACTGACCAATCATGAGAAGAAGACTAGTATTTAGTGTTGAATATATCCTCAGAATGAAAGAAAAGGTAGAGTCTTGTTACACAAAAGCTGGCTATATTCATACCCCACAGTATCATATATTGCACTATTGCCCCTTCTTTATTTATGCTCGCGAATCCAATATATCATCAAGATTATTTTTCTGTATTTGTGTAATAACTAACATGAACGAGGAAGGATGACGAGAAACATAAAGAAGGAAAGAGAGTGCCCGCATGTCCATCGGCAATGTATATAATAAACTCCATTTTGCTTCGTTGAATCGGTCACTCCCTTAAGTAGGCTAGTCAAATTGCTGCGGGCCAGGTTTAGTATTTTATTGACTTGCAGTGGTGATGTAGTAGGAATGATTATAAGCTGACCGCTATTCATCATGTTCGACCAAGACGGTCAACTAAATAGGGATGCTATATTATATTGCATTAGGTTGCAAGATCTGTTTTGTCTTGCAAAATAAAAGGAATTCACTTTAATTTGAAATGAAATTCAATACACATATTGTGCCGTTCTTTCTCATGACATTCTAAACCTGTCTGGAAGGGGTTCTTTTATTGTATTGCATGCCATAAATGTAGATAATAGACTCGGTCCAATAAATAGGTTAGCATGAACTCCGTGGTCCCGTGGATATCTGCATAGATGTCTAGTACATAATGTGACCGTCCACAACGAATCCAGTGTTAAGTCGCCCTTTTTCAAAATGGAAATTTTGATTTAGTTAAAATCTACTTCAAATAAGCTTGAAAATTATATATGACATGTAGTTATTGTTTTGTAAATAAAAACTTAAATAATCAAAAATCCTCTTGAAAATTCTTTGTTTTTTACTGAATTTTCTTGAGTTTATTAAGCCATATCTCTGAAAAGGCCCTGGCGACTTTACACTGGGTCTGTGGCACATGTGAATCAGAATGTGTCCACATATGGACGCATCTATTATTTTAAAACCAGATTTGACGCCACTGGAACATCACTCACACACTCTTATGGTTAAAATGTATTCTGTCGGTCGCAGTTGTTGAATTCGGCATGCTTACTCACCATAACTGGATTGAAACTGACCATGGGTGTGTGTATGGAGTGCTGGGAAATTTGTCTTGTATTCACATCCCTTAGAGAGGAATTATTTTCAAGACGCCCTCGTTTGACTTGCGTGTTGCTTTACCTTTTTAAAAAAAGGTGATTCTAAGCGGATTCGAACCAGCAGCAGCACAGCAATATTTGCATTCATAGACAGCGCTCTTATCGATTGAGCTACGGAGGGAACTGCCAGAGGAGCGCAAGATTATAATCTATAGGTATTACATTCTCAAAATCGATTACTGGTGTCACTATAATAGACGATTTAGTTAGCCGATTTTAACGATCTATACACAAAATTGCTGAGAAATCGACGAAGATCAACGCATGGTAATACATGAAAATTAAATCTGATGAAGACAAATTAGGAAAGTTTAAGCAGCTGCTGTATTTCTTTTGATGAGCAATTCTCCACGAAAATGTTTAGCGTTGAAGTTCAGTATTTTCTTCATCCAATGCGTCAATGATCTAAGATCTATCGTTGGTGAATTCTCTAATTTAATGTCACCTTTCATTGTTTCAACACCTGTAGCGACCTATGTTTATAACATGTAGGCCTGTGGTCGTATATATTGTCATCCATGAATAACGCCACCGGGCTAAACACAACTGAACTTTTTTGTAATAAAAAATCAACAGAGGGCGGTTGCTATTATGTCCCAAATTTCAAATATCTAAGGGATGTGTATTATATGTTTTTGACCGGATACCGTAAACAATTTTGAGTTACAGCTGTAGAATATCATTGTTGTTAATATATTGAACAAAGAAGCTATTTTAACAAGTAAGTTTGCATTAAAGTTGGATTTTGTTTACTGCACCATTTCCTCCAATAGCAATCTTTCACGAGTAACTTGGAACAGCCATAACTGACCAATCGGGTGTCAGTATTCCATTCTGTGACATCACTGCAACCGAAGGAGTTGCTATTTTATTAAATGATAATGCAGCAGACAAAATACTGCTCTAAATTGTTATACTATATTTATATACAATGTATCTATACAATGTATGCAATGTGTATTGGTGAATTGTGTCTGTGTGTGCCGTAGACGCAGGTTATGGAAAAACAACAATGACCAAGTGTTCAGTGTTGAGGATTACTGTTGACCCACCGCAGCGGGCTCATATAGCGATGTATTCACCGTAACGTCCATATATGTGTAGAGCCAACATCTGCATCTGTATCGACATTTGGAATTCCAATATTTCAACACATTTAGTATCAAAATGCATTAACATCGCTTCTTTAATCTGTCCTCACTAAATATTATTAAACTACATTTTCTTCATATATACAGAGTACCAAAAGGTAAGGAATACCGTTAAAACAAGGTTAAAAATTACTCTGAAACTGTATTTAAAAAGACACAAAGTCTTTTTAAATAAAGTTTCAGAGTAATGTTTACCCTTTTTTGTAACACGAAACATCAACTTCTATATTACTTTTCGTACATTGTGCAATAAGTAAAATTTCAAAGAGCTTATGTATTGATCATACTATCATATATATTTATAGCTTCATTGTGAGTGTTGAGTCGTTACGCTCCGGGTTGAATACAGATACGGCCTTAGGCTAATCAAATGATGAAAATATATTTGTCTACATTGAATTTACATTGACTAGTCCATCATCACTGGTACGTGAATACAAATAATGTACAAAGGATTTCCTGTATAGTTTGTAAGCAGAACCAATTCTTTTTGGATTTTGTTTTGTTGAATTTTTTTATTCAACTAGCTATCAACATCAAAATATAAACAAAACGATAAAAAAAGGTCTGCTGAGCAGCCAGGGAGCACTGAAAGCACAAAAGAGTACTATCACCTATTTGAAGTAGATTCTCTGATGAGCCATGGAATGATACAATATTGACAAAATGAAAATGTATATGTACAGCCGTATATGTGACCATCCACCACAAAACCAGTATAAAGTCGCCAGGGCCTTTTTAGAGATATGGCTTAATAAACTCAAGAATATTCAATAGAAAACAAAGGATTTTCAAGAGGATTTTTTGATTATTAAGTGTTTATTTACAAAACAATTACTACATGTCGTATATCATTTTCAAGCTTATTTGAAGTACATTTTAACTAAATCAAAATTTCCATTTTGAAAAATGGCGGTTTTACACTGAATTCGTTGTGGACGGTCACATATGTAATCGTATACGTTTTATTGATATACAAACTTAATGTGTGTGTGTATAAAACAATCAACTCAACTAGATCGCAGTAAATTATTTGATTACATATTAATCAAATGCATGGTTTGATATTTTGACTGAGACAGAAGGTATAATTTTCATACAGAAATCGGAAGTTACCTTGTAATTTATTCAGAAGATGAATTCCAAATCGTTCCGCTGCTCTACGTTTTGAGGCTACCATGCAATGTTGCATGAGGAGTATCAATCATAATAGGGGGTGTTAACCAAAAAAAAATGAAATTTATCAAGCGCTGTAACTTTTGAACTATTATTGTATTTTTGGAAAGGAAATGAGTCAGAGAATCCATTTTTGGTATCAAATTTCAATGAAAATGCTGGATTTTTTTAATTTTGACAAAAAAATCCCTTTTTTGGCTCAACATTTGTAGTCAACGTAGCAAAATCATTTTTTGGTAAAATATGCCTAATTTGCACCAAAAATAATTTTGAATTTTATTACCTCAAAAATGCTTTTTTGGTTAAAAAAATTAATACTAAAAAAAATTATGTTAACAAATATTTAAAAAACCTTCCTAGGGAGGGCAGAACCCTCTCCCTCTTTTCCGTCTTTATGGCTTTGAAATCCTGAGGCCAACGCAAATCAAGCAATTGCGAACTAACATAATAAGGTATATGGAGTGTCTTAGGTATCTGTCTATGCAGTCAATCGATCTTATACTAATATATGGTCTGAAAAGTGATACTTAACGCCATCAATCACCCATCGAAGTTGACATTGCTAAAGCGCTCAAGCTTTCAAACCTGGTAAATTGGTCTATAAATATATTGTTATAATTGACTCCATAAACTATAGCCTGCAATGCTACATAGATTGAACACACACTTTAAATTAACTGCGCTGATTTATTATTTATCGCTGCTTTAAGAGAACAAGCTTCAAGATATAGGTTAAGTATCGGTGTCGAGTTTCGGTATTGCAATAGAGAGCGCTCAATATAAAATGCACTTTGCGTCAATTAGATAATGTTCCCGGTAAATTGCACTCACTTTAGCGGGTCAAAATTGGATTCTAAACTAACCGATTAGAGACCTGCTGGTCTGGTCGTAGCAATAATCAGGTGTTATGAATTCGAATGATAGCGAAACCGTAACACTAAATGACTCCAAGTGTGTCATATGAAACATTGAAAAGGGTCATTAATGTCTTAATGTCACGTCCGTTGTACCTTTATTTACCTATCATAGCCGGCTGCAAAGCAGTTCAACACTTGTTTCTATTACGGCAACGTTCTTAGCGTAAACACGGAAGTGATGTTGCCATTAAAGTAAAATAGCGCGACTTTGAGCTGAACAACGCGCGCATTCGATTGGCCCGATAGTACCTATGGCGTCAATAATGACACAGCTCACACGCTCGTTATTTAGGACGCTGCTAAGAGTGTAACAATACAATACGATACAATACGATACGATACGATACAACACAATACAATACAAAACAATACAATACAATACAATACAACACAATACAATACAATACGATACAATATGATACGATACAATACAATACAATACAATACAATAAAATACGACACAATACAATACAATACAATACAATACAATACGATACAATACGATACGATACGATACAATACAATACAATAATACAATACGATACAATACAATACAATACAATACAATACAATACAATACAATACAATACAATACAATACAATACAATACAATACAATACGACACGACACGACACGATACGATACGATACGATACGATACGATACAATACAATACAATACAATACAATACAATACAATACAATACAATACAATACAATACAATACAATACAATACAATACAATACAATACAATACAATACAATACAATACAATACAATACAATACAATACAATACAATACACGATTAATGGCTCAAGTTGTTACTCCAAATACGTAATAATGCAAAGTAATGTATTTACTGAGTAGAGGTTTACATTCCCCAATAAAATCCCAACAGTCCCGTATCCCTCTTCTCTCTCTCTTTCCCCCACTTACACACTGAGTGAGCGACTCGTCAAAACGTGTTGACTAAATGTCACTGTGTCTCGGTGGATTAAATACATAGCAGCGCGTGATATCACGCTTTTACGGCACATATCTATAGTTTTTGTTTCAATGTGACTATCGCTCCGCAAGGCCACCACTAACGATCCATGGAAAACTCCCAAGAGGTATTTCACAACGTGCTACATTTTTCATAATCCACTTTCGGTCCGACGACATTACTACTATCATGACTATCACAAGGAAGAAAGCAAATTGGTCGTTTCGGCGAGTGCGCGGACAGCGACCTGCCGAATGTTGGCAATAGAAAATGTGTCTTGGTCAAATCGTTCTCTATCTACTTGATTTAGCGGTAAATCCGGTTGTTATGGATACGTTAAATTTTCACTTGAAAAGGTCAAGAGTGACGTTGTTTACTCTACAATTGAACGGGAGTAAAAAAAAGTCCGTAAAATAAGTGGAAAGGACTCATGTGGATAAACGAAACTTTTCAGTTACTCTCTAGTACAACTTCTAGTACTTCACGTATATGAGTGTATGCTCACAATGAACAAATATGCCTGATTAATACTAATCAGAAGGCTATCACGTATTCGTATTAAAGCTTAGATTGTAACACCACCTTCGAAGATGCTTAACTTGAATATACCATATTTGCCTACAAAAAAGGTTTAACGACAGCGCTGGATTAAGTTGTCTTTTCGTAAATGTATTGATAATATTCTTCACATTTTTCCTGTTTATAACTTTCCTGGAAATGTATTCATTGCAATTTAAAATAATCAGCACTGGAGCATCTTTATAAAAGACCAACATAAAACATACTTCAACTTGCCACTAGACGACTACATGTCAAATTGTTAACTGTTGTGATTGACAAACATTAAACTTATTACGTTAACTATTTTGCATGCAATTCAACAGGCCTTAACAATATATTATTGTACATTGCGTAAACCTTTCCCAATATAATCCAAATGTCTAAACTCTTCCTTGTCTAAACTCTCCTTGTCTAAACTCTCCTTGTCTAAACTCTCCTTGTCTAAACTCTCCATGTCTAAACTCTCCTTATCTAAACTCTCCTTATCTAAACTCTCCTTGTCTCACCCGTGTCTCACTCCCGGAGCTTCTCTTCAAAATACTAAATGTCACTGTGCCTCGGCGGACATAATGGGGGTAGCGCGCGATAATCACGCTTTTTTTACGGCATACAATGTATATCTACAGTTTTGTTTCAATGTGACAATCGCTCGACAAAGCCACTACTAGCCATCCACCGCAAATTCCCTTAAATGTTCACTGGAAAAGGTCAAGAGTGACGTTGTTTACTCAACAATTGAACGGGAGTAAAATACAAGTCTTTTGTGGATAAACCCGGAAACATGGGAAACGAGACTTTTCAGTTACTCTCTACTACAGCTTGTAGTACTTGTTAGTGCCTCAGGTATATGAGCGTTTGCCCATGATGAAAAAGGGCTATCGCGTATTCGTATTTAGATCTAACACCCCCTCCGAAGATGCTAAGATTCATGAATACCGTATTTGCCTAAAAATAACTGTTTAATGACAAACGGGTTACGTTTCGTTCTTTTCATTTCCTGATAATATTCTTTTGTAAAGTTTTCCTCCTGGTTTATAACCTTCCTGGATTGTATTCGCGACCCGGCTAATGTGTGTCAGCAATAGAGCATCTCCGATATAAACCCAAAACAATAAATAATTCAACTTGACACTATAACTATACGTAATACTAATACCGCATGTCAAATTGTTAACTGTTGTGATTGATTGACAAACATTTACCTGATTACGTTAACTTGCTTGCATGCAATCCAACAGGCCTTGACATTGTCTTATTGCGCATTGCTTAAACCAACCTCCCCCCCCCCCCCCCCCAATATAATCCAAAGCGTCTACTCTCCTTGTCTGTCTTTCTCCCTTGCATGCCTTGTCTCACTCGCCGAGCTGCTCTTCAAAATGTATTCACTAAATATCACTATGCCTCGGCGGACTTAACGACATTGTCATAATGCTATTGACGAACTATTTCACGCGAGCGTGTTTTGTTGTTGTTCGCAGAGCTGCGTCCAGATACATTAAATGCCGCGAACAACATGCATGATTGCGCGTGACGATTTCAAGATTGACTAATCAGGACGCCAGGTCATTTTTGAAATCGTCTGATACGCAATTCCAGGTTTACGCAAGTATGCTCGTACGCATGTATACGCACCCACGCACGTACGCATGCATAATACGTAGTAGCGCGATAATTACGCCTTTACGGCACATACTGTACAGTTTTGTTTCAATGTGACTATCGCTCTTGAAGGCCACCACTGCTAACCATCCACCACAAATGATTAGTCCCTAGAGGGATTTCCCAATGTGCTAGATTGATCTTAATCCAATTTCGGTCCGACGACGTTACACTAGCGCAGCGTAAGAAAGAACATTGGCCGATTCACCGAGTACACGGATTGCGACCAGCCGAATGTTGGCAATGTGCCTTGGTCAAATCATTCTCTATCTACTTGATTTGGCGGGAAATCCGGTTGTTATAGATACATTTTAGATGTTCACTTGAAAAGGTCAAGAATGACGTTGTTTACTCTACAATTGAACGGGAGTAAATAAAAATCTTGTGCACATAAACGAATCTTTTCAGTTACTCACTACTACAACTTCTAGTACTTGTAAGTGCCTCACTTAAATGAGCGTTTGCTCACGATAGAAAAAATCACTGATTAAGTAGCCTTTACCAAAAGGGTTTTTCGTATTAAAAGCTTAGATCTAACACCTCCTCCGAAGATGCTAAAGATTCATGAATACCGCATTTGCCTGAAAATATTTGTTCAACGACAAACTGGTTAAGTTTCATTCTTTTCATTCCAGTAGTCACTAATACCCCGGAGTATTTTAATCAAACGCACCAGGATAATAGTGTTTATTTACATACCGCACCACTTGTCATTGTTATATTTTAGACAAAGGGTATTATGCTGCTCGATAACTAATCCCTTGCTGCTCGATACGAGGCCCGATATTTTGTCAAATCAGGCTCGATAAAAAACTCATCGGGGCCTGATACAGTCGCGATAATTGTATCGAGTATAAATGGAACTGTTCCCTAACTACGTAATACCGCATGTCAAATTGTTAACTGTTGTGATTGATTGACATATACAAACATTTACCTGATTACGTTAACTTGTTTGCATGTAATCCAACAGGCCTTGACATTATCTTAATGAGCATTGCTTAAACCAACCTTCCCCCCCCCCCCCCCCCATATAATCCAAAGAGTCTACTCTCCTTGTCTGTCTTTCTCCTTTGTCTCACTCGCCGAGCTTCTCTTTAAAATGTATTCACTAAATGTCACTGTGCCTCGGCGGACTTATAGTCACTGTCATAATGCTATGGACGAAATTCAAGCTATTTTACGCGAGCATGTTTACTTGCTGTTCGCGGAGCTGCGTACATATGCATTAAATGCGCGGACAAAATAAATGCATGTGACTTTTTCACGATTGGCCAATCAGGACGCGCGGCCATTCCTGAAAGTGGCTGGTATACGCACTTTGTACGAACTCACGTACTTACGCATTATAATTTGTAGTGGCGTGATAATTACGCTTTTACGGCACATAATATGCAGTTTTGTTTCAACGTGACTATCGCTCTTGAAGGCCACCACTAAACCATCCACCGCAAAGTATTAGTCCCTAGAGGGATTTCCCAATGTGCTAGATTGATCTTAATCCACTTTTGGTCCGACGACATTACTAGCGTAAGAAAAAACATTGGTCGATTTGCCTAAGTGCACAGATTGCGATCAGCCGAATGTTGGAAATGTGCCTTGGTCAAATCGTTTGTCTATCTACTTGATTTAGCGGTAAATCCGGTTGTTATGGATACGTTAAATATTCACTTGTAAAGGTCAAGAGTGACGTTGTTGATACTTTACAATTTAACGGAATGCCAAAAGTTCGTAAAATAAGTAGAGAGGATTTGTGTCGATAAGGCCGTGTGTCTTGAACTCGCCACCCTTACCGTTGCATGTCCAGATTTTTACATTTTACAACATCTGAGATTCGAATTAGCATATCGCAATAACTATTTGTTCTACCCTATAAAAAGTATATATTTTCTGAACGGTAATCTCACAAGGAATCCAAATATGCTATTAGAATTTAAATAAGACCTAATGGTAACATGTTGTGATTAAGAATGTTCAAAAAATATCGATTTTTTTCATATTTTGATTTAAGCTCAATAATAATTTTATACCTATCCCAATCATAATTTTGCTGTGCATATTTAAGTTCCTCATGCAATTACCCACCAGAACATAATAGTTGTTAATGGTAAACATGTTGAAATATACTATATCGAGAAGTAAATGAGCACAAACGTTTAAATTTCATATTTATTAGAGTTTACAAGTATATTCTTTTTGGTATGCACCCTATCCTGATTTAAACGGTATTTTTGGATTCCCCTATTTGAGAGCTTTCCAAAAATGTATAATTTTGCTATCATCGGTTAAATATTTCTTTTGTTATAGTCATGTATGTAAAACCGATGAATTAGGGCAAGTTCACTGTGTAGCGAATAGGGAAAAAGCCAAGGACAACGCAATCGATTCATGATTTCAATTGTTGCATCCCCTATTTGAGAGCTTTCCAAACAAAAATGTATAATTTTGCTATCATCGGTTAAATATTTCTTTTGTTATAGTCATGTATGTAAAACCGATGAATTAGGGCAAGTTCACTGTGTAGCGAATAGGGAAAAAGCCAAGGACAACGCAATCGATTCATGATTTCAATTGTTGCACAATAGTTGTCACATTTGTTGAAACAGAATCTTATAGAATATAAAATAATCTATAAAATGAGAGCAAAATCATGTTTGTACCATACAGGGATGAGGAGTTATAGTAAATTGAACGTAGAATTGGAAACATTTTCTATATTCCCCATAGAGATTGCACACTGCGCCGCCGCCACCGCCGCCGCCGCCGCCACCGCCACCACCCCTGACTTTCACAACATAATCAATCATATCTCAGCCAAACATTTATAGAAATACCTGATTTATTAACACAATGTAGCTAGATAAATAGGCTTTCACATGACACCTCAACCATAGCTGTACCACATTTAGTTGATGAGTTAATAGAGAGAGATGGATGATTTGTCACCAAAAATGCAACGCCACCACCCTTTTTGGGTGGTGAGTTCAAA
This sequence comes from Ophiura sarsii, assembly GCA_035610835.1. Taxonomy (NCBI): domain Eukaryota; kingdom Metazoa; phylum Echinodermata; class Ophiuroidea; order Amphilepidida; family Ophiuridae; genus Ophiura; species Ophiura sarsii. Next base: position 80,995,739 of record CM069443.1, read on the forward strand.
ACACATGGCCATAAACGAGTCTTTTAGGCGCGGCTTTTAGGTTACTTTCAACGATAGGTTCCAGTACTTCTAATGCGTTACGTATAAGAGCGAACCATCATGATGAAAAAGTCTCAAATGATTCACACCAACCGCTTTAAATAATAAGCTTAGCTTAATAGCTATAGCATTCATTGTGAGAATCAGAGATCAGAAACAAACACTTAATATTTTGTGGTGGTAACAATGGGCTAATGGTTATGCTCATTTTTATGAGAGAACCTGACGTTTTGAACCCTAGTAGAATCTTCGTCAAAAATACAAGTTACGTAAAAGCTTTACAACAGTGATACAATACTCTCGATCACCTCAGTCTTGCTATAGAAAAGAACAGTGTTTAAGTATACAAATGTCATGGTCGTGTTGTTTTTGTGCCTAATTGAAATAGGGTCTAGATGTGGAGCGATAGAATACTGGCAAAAGGTATATGAGAAAGTGGAGGGGAGGTTTGGTTCACATTATTCTAAAGGCACCAAAGTTGGTCCATATGTTGCTCATACCATACTCTTTTGATTTTTGGATGGGTGTCAAAATTGGACTCTTCTGGGACGGCCATATTAGCCAATTCCAATATGACCGCCATACTGGGCGATCAAATATTCAAATTGCTTTACTATACCCAATTGTTTGTCTGAGTACAAGGATTCTAAAAATGTTTAGTTTGTAATGAAATTCAATTTTTGAAACATTTTATGAAATTTTGGAATGTCGTCTGCAGACGCCTGCCGCACGTTGAAAGTGTGAACAAACATGTGTCCAAGAAAATCTAAGACCTTTCCTTCCTGTCCGGGGTGGAAAATATAGATTTAATGAAGAACTGTGGAAGTTTAAGAACATTTCAATAATTTGCACAGTGTTGAAACAGTCTGGTGAGACTTGTTGTAGTATTGATCTGTGTGCGCAAGAGCCATAAATACATCTCAAATTTACAGGATGCACACTCGAGTAAAGAGACTTGTAATAAACCTGCAGTTATTGGATTCAAAGTAAAGCTTATTGCCAGATGGTCGTATCTATTAAAGCTGCCGTGTAGTACATTGGTATAGTCTGTACTGAGCCCTTGGTGTAATAAAGGTGCGGTTCATACTTCCGTCGTTGCGCATTGGCCGACATATCGGCGGGTAAAAGTTGACATTGCTTCAACTCGCTCAACGATATCCGCCGACGTCGGCCTATGCGTAACGACGGGAGTATGAACGGACCATTAAACGAATCAAGATAAATTCACTTTTTTGACCATTTTTTTTTTTTTAACAAAGCTAAGAAAAATAATTTTGAGTAAAAAATGACCTGGTCGCTTGATGATGATGTAAATACCTTAACTTAGGGACAAATTTCTCATTTTTTAAACCTAATCTAATATTTTTTGAAATTTAGTCAAAATTTCAAAAGATATTTATAGATTACGTTAAAAAAAACAATTTTTGGTCAAAATTGATGCCAAATTTGGATTTTCTGATCCATTTCCTTTCCAAAAATGTATACTTTTATATTCATTTGAGTCATGGTTCAATAATTACAGCACTCACAAAATTAAAAATTAAACTTCCTTGAGTCCCCCCCCCCCCCCCCCCCCCCCCCTTAAGGGCAGCTATTGCAAAAAAAGGTACTTCGTGCGACAACACTCCATGTGAAAATGTCATAGCTGCCGTGCGTTATTCATTCCTAGTTGTCAATGATGTACCCTTGTGTACACACAAGATGGCAGCCACCGTAAATATGGACTTACATCTTAATATGGACACAGTACTTTGTCTAGGCGCGCCAAGTGCATAGGAGTCAACAAATATAATAACTACAGTCACTAGATATGCATTACTAGACATTTAGGGGCCCGTTTATTATTTGGAATGAACTCTAGTCCTTAAAGGGGTGGGGATGACAGAGTACAACTATCAAGAATAGGGGATAAAAGTCCAAATAACCACAGAACAAAACGTGTTCCGCAATGGAGAAGAATCGTTCTGGAGGCGTCAGAGTATGCGAATCACCGCGCACGAAACCGCGTCAGTAATACGCTTTCAAAAACATAGGGTATATGTTGTCGCTACATAGCCTGGTACGATTTCACAACACAGGAACACGCAGAGGGATTTGGCCAACCAGCATAGCGTTGACATGTGTTTTGGGGGTATTTGGTAGGGTTTAGGGTTAAGAAAGAGAGCAAAATTAGGTGAACATGATAAGCAAATTCTCATACACACACCAGCCTTAGACACAACTCACTGTCTATCAAACTGTGGAATACTTTTGTCTATAGCAAACCGAAATCATTAAATCAATTCTCTGGAAAACCACTCTGTAATCGATCAAGGTAAATATTGGGAGGTATTTTGTGAAGATGTTGGGCGTATTAGGTATGCAGACATCATTATACACACCCCGGACAAGCATGATAGTGTTGGGCGTTATTTCCCGAGGATGACATAGGTGTGCAAGTACCATTGTATATTATACACTCTGACAATAATCTATCAACCAAGGTAGTGCTGGGAGATATCTTCTAAAGATAGCATATCAAGTATTCAAGTACTATTATACAACACTTGGGACATCATGGTGGTGCTGTGTGATATCCTCTGAAGCTAGTCTATCAGCCATTTAAAGGCATATTATGCGATCTTTTCCATAGGACGCCCTCTATCCTTGATTTTATTTTAAATCAGCAGATTTACATTTCTGATCATAAATCATAAATACATTCTGAGTTACAGGGTGATACGATTCCAAATTACTTCAAAATCATAGTGTTAGAGTGAATTATAATGAAAATAAACTGTCCTGGAGCAGGGCAATCTATTTTCAACCGCTTTAAACCATGATTTTGAAGTACTTTGGAATCGTATCGCTCTGTAACTCAGAATATATTTATGATTTATGATCAGAAATGTAAATCTGCAAGAAAATCTGCTTTCAAAAAAGGACAGAGGGCGTCCTATTGAAAAGATCGCATAATATTCCTTTAAGGACTAGACAAGCGATGTGTAATCATGGAAGATAGCAAATCGGATGCAAAAGAAACATCAAACACATCGGATAACACCGAGATCATTGTAATAATGAATATATGTACTGTGTTAACGATGGCCTTTTCAGATGAGATATGTTTTAACACTCATTAAATATACAATGTCTTTCGACCAGCCTTTTTGTTTTGACAACTATGTTTATCTAACAGTCCGTATGAACATCGTCAATAATAAAGTATGTACTTTACGAAAGAGCCATATAGCACGGAACAAACATATCATATGCAAGTATTATATTAGATGCATGATACAGGCTCTACATAATAATGTGCTTGGAACTGTCTTTTGAAGATTTTAGCATATCAAGGAATTAGAGGTACCATTAATGCAGCGAATTGACAACCATTTCATTAGGATCAGCTCGACCAGAGAATCATACATGTAGAAAAACAACCGAACATCTGCGTGTGTGCCGATTTAAACCTAATTAATATCATTCACTGAACCTGGAGTCAAACATGACTTGAAGCCTGGTGCTTCAACTGTTTTCCCTTATAACTGGGTGAATTCTTTGATCCCGTTTTCGAGTCTAGTGCATAATTCATAGCGTAAAGGGTCACATTTCCTATACAAGTGTGGATGAAAACCATTCATTTGCAAATATTCAACATCCCCTCGGCCCCACAATCAGAGCGACCGCATATTTCTTGCTTTGACAACTAGCAAGCGAGCGGACAGCCCATTTATATATATATATCAGATCTTACATAGATGTGCGCAATATATTTCACCCGGCTACTCGTGTTCTTGCAGTCAGGTGGTTATATAATGAGCCTCTTCCGGTAGAAAGGTGTATCTTTCATATAGGTTCATCTGACTAGAAGTAAAAAGGAGATAAGGGAGAAAAAAATTATGTTCTACGGGCAAGGTCATTCAGTTGAGCGTTTTATGTTTGTTTATATATTTTTTTTTTAACCAATAACAACCCCGTCTTTCAATGTTAACAACCCGTGTGTGTGGATTGTCCTGTTGGTAAAAGATTGTCTTGCTCTCAAAGCTGTATCTGGCGTTGGTTTCAGTAACAAAAACGGGGAGATAAAAGAGATTCGGGGTAATACTTTCACATTTACCGTCTGCACTATACATTTTGAAGTTGCCGGTATCGACGCCATTGTTGATCAAAACAAAATAGCCTCGCTACTAGTTTACTTCTCATGGGTGTACGCTTGTACATGTATGTAAACATCTAGTAGACCGCTATAAGCGGAACCAAATGCTACGAACGTGACGAATGCGTTCAACTGTTGCGAAGAACGCATTGCATGTACGCACCTAGTCCATGTGACCTGTTTTTTCCGAAGATTTCCGATCTCAATTTGAAATGGTCCAGGGCCGTCAGAAGGGGGGGGGGTGCGTTGGGTGCGGACGCACCCCCCTTGAAAATCTCTTTTTTTAATTTTTTTTTTTTTAGGGTAACATGTTGTTTTATGAATGGAAAATGGGGTCAACGATGGCAAGATACATGAAAATTGTGTCCTAAATTCGCTGTAATGCTCAGAGCTTCCGGGGGCTTTGCCCCCTGGACCCCCACCAGGGGCCCTAAGGCGGGACCCTGGACCCCACCCGTTATTGGTTTCGCGCCAGAGGCGCTCGCATCGTCAGCGTGCTGCAGCACTAACACTCTGACGTCATACTACTACTTCCGGTAAAAAATCGTGAAAACGCACCCCCCTTTCCGGTAAAAAATCGTGAAAACGCACCCCCCTTTCCGGTAAAAAATCGTGAAAACGCACCCCCCTTGGGCAAAAGTTGGTGACGGCCCTGTGGTCTATAGTGGAAGTGGGATGGGTGTATCATTCATGACTACGATTTGGTATTGCAAATTTATCTTTATATTAATTTGTCGGAATAAAACCTGAGACAAATAGTACAGGTATATTTGTTTCGGATGAAACCGTCATATTAAACGAGTGTTTTCCATCAATAAAAGGTCATGAAATTGTGAGCATCACTACATTTGGATGAATTGAGAAGGTTAATGCATTCTTATGTGAAAGGACTGAATTATTCGCTATATCAATTATCATCCACGTGATTATGAACTCTACCGCGGTATCAAATACAAGCCAAAGGAATCACACTCGAAATCGACCGGAAAAAAATTCCATCATATACAGGTTTACAGGTTTACAGGTTACAGGTTTACAGGTTTATTTATTTACTTTAATACGAGGGTCATTCAATAAGTTCTACCTCCTAACTCATAACATCGCTAATATAAATGTCAGCTTCATGACATTTGTTATGATTATAGCTCTGAATCATAGCTACACATTTAAAGTAAATGCTATTTGATACTTATTTCACTGTTGTTATGATGCAATCAAAGTCAGAGAGAGATTTTGGACAACGGACACGGAAAATTACCCCAAAGATAAATACATGGTTTTTTTGTTTTCTCTCCGTATTGTATGATTAGGTATAACCGCCCGATTTAAATACTGAAAATAGAAAACAATAGATGATTTCTGAATATAATGCTATACTATCATGTATAAATCAGATTGTAGGCAATATTAACCTTTGTAGTTTGCAAATAGTATAATATCAACTCAAATGTATTGACACGCCTTTAGCATACTGGAATACCGATATTTAGTCAAATGTCCGTTGTTACAAGTCAAGCCACAGTGATGCCTCGAATGTTAAATCTTAACATGATAGTACTTTTATCAGTTTTACTTATGTGCAACATTTAGAATAGTTAATCAGGTAGTCAGCGATAGAAAAATATATCTTCGACGGACTTGAAATATATCCATTTAGTCCTGTATAATCATGATAATGAAGATCTCCTAGTTCCTATGAAAACAAAATATGACTTTTGCAGCTAGCGGTTCTCTAGGATAGGGTTAAAATTGATGGCTGTCCTGGTCTGGTTATGGCTAATTAGAGGGCATTTTCCACCAAGAAATCAGTCACTTGTATCGTTTTAAATCTGTTCAAGAGATTTTGTAACTTAGAACGATTGTAATTGACCGATAGGTACATTTTGTCTCTTAGAATTGGCCAAATGAATAGCACTTAGGAGACATTTGGCTGTTTTTTACCCGTTTCCGTCGCACTAAATGGAAGTTTGGTTTTTACTGCATATCCGGACAAGTACAATAAGTATTCAGACCAATCTACTTTGATTTTGTAGCTGAGATTCAAAGCTTCAATTGTTGAATATTTGATACGACTTGCTTGTATAATAGCAAAGTTATAAGGTAGGAGGTAGAACTTATTGAATGACCCTCGTTTTCCATCAATAAAAGGTCATGAAATTGTGAGCATCACTACATTTGGATGAATCGAGAAGGTTAATGCATTCTTATGTGAAAGGACTGAATTATTCGCTATATCAATTATCATCCACGTGATTATGAACTCTACCGCGGTATCAAATACAAGCCAAAGGAATCACACTCGAAATCGCCCGGGAAAAAATGCCATCATATACCTTATGTGACATTATAATATGCCCTGGAGCACTCCTATTTATAGACCTACATTGAAGGTAGACATAGGCTATGTGTGTTGTTACAATCCCTTTTCCAACTATTATAATGTCAAAGACACCTTTTGTTTTTAACAACTGGCAACCAAAAACCTTCTTCTTAAGAAACTATTTGATTAAAGGATCATCCACACACACACAAAATATGCTTGAAAAATGAAAAATGAAATTAAGGTACAATTTTGCAGATTTGTCACTAAAATCATCAAACCCTATTTTGGGCACTAACTATGTATAGGGCTCGCGCCCGATGCTCTACATTTTGCACGTTCTCTCTTAATACCACCAAATGGCCGTCGAATGCTACACACTCCTCTGCACCCAGATTATACCATGGAAGTATTACTTTTGTTTCGGTAAGGATTATGTGTGAACAGAACTACAACCAGTACATCAGATTCGGTTGGATTCTAGTTCAATCGCTCTGCAGTAATACATACATGTACGCCAGATGAGATGATTGATGAAATTGCTGATATATTATTGATAAATGTTAACAGGCCATACGGCATTATACAATCAGATAGTTCCTAATGGAGTATCAGATATCGGGGGGCTATGACACAATTTCACGAGAATTGTGGTGCCGTAACACCACATTGATAGCTTCTAATAGAAAAACGTTGTGCCTAAGAGAGCGCTTAATTTTCAATCAATAACCTTGACAATTTCTTTGGCGCCTTTCAACGGTGATCATTGTTTACAAACCTGGTCCGAGCATTTTTCTTGAGACTGGTCCCTTCAGGACCCAAGCGTGAGTCCGTACGGACCGACCGTTTAATAAAACAAACAAACAAAGGATATCCCTGGTGCGAGAGCCAGGCTTTCCATCCCAGAATGACCTCACACCAACCCGGGCACACCATATGCCCTAATAATGTGTTCCTGAAAGAATGCTAGTGCCCAAATCTTGTTGACTATTTATACAAACCCGATGCCCCTACATCGTGCATGCTCTCGCTACCGAATTCCCAATAGTTTGAAAGTGCCGTTGTGAAAGCAGCCACGGTCCCCCTGGAGCCATAGTCCGGCCCCCATAGACATACACGGAATAAAGCGTGAAAGTAGGGGTGCGTGTAGAGATGAGTGCCATACACCATCCTATACTTTACTATACAGGGCAGAGACTAGGGCTCCAGGGGACTGTCTCCTACTACACCGGTCTTACACCTGTATCCCTTAAATAGATGAGTGCCACCCCCTGCACCTAGATTATATTCAAGATATGGCGATTATTTTCGGTAAGGAATCTGTGTGAACAGAACTGCAACCAGTACATCAGAATCAGTTGGATTCTCGTACAATCGCTCCGTACTAATACATACGCCAGATGAGATGATTGATGAAATTGCTGATATATTATTGATAAATGTTAACAGGCCATACGGCATGATACAATCAGGTAGTTATTAATGGAGTATCAGATCACAGATATCGGGGGCTATGACACAATTGCACGAGAATATGACGTGCTATACGTCACCCCATTGATAGCTGGTACGTGTAATAGAAAAACCGTTGTGCATCAGAGAGCGCTTCGTTTTCACAATCAATTACCTTGGAATTCCTTGACACTTTTCAATGGCAATCATCATTTGTTTACTTATATTTTGTTTTATCATCATTTTATCACAGACCACCATATACATCATCATCCGGGTATATGGAGTTCATCGTTTCGTCTTTCGAATCAATTATCTAAAGCCGGGGTTATTTGTCAACACAATATCCTGATTGATAGACGCAATCCGGGACTCATATATCCTGCAAGTTTAATGCGACAAAATCAGCTCTTCCCCTGGTTATCCTGGCTGTAATCCATCAATGCCCGATCAGTGCCGCAGGATAGAAGTTCACTATTTTTATCTTTCACCTGTGCGCCCGTCCGGTGATATTGGCTAAAATACTTTGCCCGCAGATGATCCGAGTATTCATTCGACTCTTCCACGCGGCTATTAGTTTTACCATATAAATCAGATTTTTCAGAAACCTTTCCCAATTTTCAAAGTCTATCTCAAGCATTACTGAACCAATACTAGGCATGTTTGTACTTATTTCAATGCATTTCACATGATGTTTCCAAATATGGTTATGAAATTTAACAATTTTGAAATTTTTGAAACATTTTGTGATATTTTGGAATGTCGTCTGCAGCAGCTGCCTGCCGCGTGGAAAGTGTTAAGTTTGGGGCTATCAACAATCATATAATGTGGACTGATACTGTATCTGTATTGCAGTTAATTATTAATTGGTTTCATCCTTGCCCTGTCTTGCTCCCTTCTCTTTTCTTTTTCTTTTTTGTCGTTTATATCGTAAGATTAAACGAGTAGTGTTAATGTTGATGTAAAAAGGACGTACTACTACCTTAATGTATGAGCAATGTGGTGTTTTTTGGGTTGAAAACTAAAGTGACACATATTGCGTCTTTTTATATTTTGTCATTTGTTTTGAAACTCAGCTGAATACATAAGGGAGCACATCAAAACTCGACCGCCCGGCAACCGCCGATTCCGTGCAGTTCCGTGAGGTTGCAGCCGGTTTCTATTGTTCTAAACAATGATATGCGGTCCAACCGGGCGGAACCGCCGGTAGTCTACTCGTATGCCTTGTATAATTTCACTGTCACACAATCGAACAACACCCCCTGATACTTCCCATCCGAGAACCGACCAAATACAAGGTCTACTGGCATTGGATTTACAAAAGAACTGTGCTTGAGCACACTAGGGATTACTAGGGACGATGCTTTTTATGCGTCACGATAGAATCACACCCCTTCATAACGCGCTAATATTGAATTTGCTGTTTGTACATCTAGAAACGCGTGAAGGGGGTATTTCTGTGGCTGTGTAAGAGTCTCTAGTTATCGTAAACAATGATCAAATTATTTGTCTCTGTTTAAACATAAAAAGGTTTTTTATTACACGATATTGAAAGATAGGAAATAGCATGGAAATAGTCACATATGCGGAAATGTAGCTATGTCTCTGAGGAACATATTTTGGGCGAGGACCAATGTCAAAGATAACTCCTAAAGTGTGATTTTAGACCGAAACGGCGGCTATACAGTGCCAGAAAATCGACATTTTGAATTTATCAAGTGAGCAAGATTCGTCTCTCTGCGAAGACGTATATAAATATTCATATACTTCGTATTTATCGTGTCTGCCATTGGATAATTTTGAACCCCACGCGAACAAATTGCTCATTACGTATGCGTCCAATTTTTGGACGAGCACTAATGTAAAAGTATACGGAGGTCAACGAGGTCAATCCAATGCAAGTAGACCTTTTTTTCCCGGGGTGAGATCAGAGGATGGGGAGCGGTCCATGGGGAGTGAGCCCTCTATCGGTAAAAGGAAAAAGGTATACTAAAGCAGACTAAACCGCCGGTTGCCGCGCGGTCGAGTTTTGATGTGCTCCCTAATCACATATGTGTGATCACGCAACCTATGTATAAACCAATGAAAAAAACCTTATCTTCGCATAGAAACCTTCGGTATGTCATCATTACGGCCATCGTGTGTGTGTATATGCATGCATGTATGTACTAAATACATTTTAACATGACATTTTACTATGATTAGAACCCCTGATTATTTGTATGACGTGGCAAACATTCAATTGACCAAGACTGTCTTCAAAATGTCTTCAAAATGTTGCAGTAAAACAAATACTCTAAACTTAAAAAACAATGCATTTTACGCAGCGCAACTCTCGGATTAATGTGAAAAGACGTTTCATGTCCGATTTCATGCAAACGCTTCGGTGGTATGCTTATTTATCTTTATTTTTTTTTTTTTATACTGCAAATTAATTAACCGGGGATATAAAATTTTGAAAAGATTCGAAACTTTTGGGACACACTATATACATTTACACGTAGTGTCCAGGTAATATTATCTCGACAACAGAAGTGACATTTTTCAGATTAAAAATTAATTTGTCATTGTACGTACATTGAATTGTAGCACACCTGGGCCTCATTGGAGAACCATCGGTAACTGTCGGGGATATCACCGTTACAGAAATCAATGTATAAATGAATATAGCGGCATATTTTATTTATTATCAAGGAGCCTGAGAGTGAGAGTATAACAATGTGAATTCCAGAGGTTTGGGTACTAGAACCATGCGAAACCGAATTGTCTTAATGGATTATGCCTAATGGGATGATAATTCTAAGTACGGTTCTAAGGTTAATTGCCTGAAATCTTTAATTAGAGGTTCTGAAAGTACAGGTAATTCCTATAGTGGAGTTGTCTTGAAGTGAGAGCATTTGTTATTAGCGATATACACCTTCCAGACCAAGTGCTTTGATGTTAACTAATTTAAAATCAGTAACCAATTTTTTTTTTAAATAAACAGAAAACTAATTAATAATTAGCAATATTACATGTATATCGGTACAAATCAATGATTTGGATAAATATGCAACTTTTTCATTAAAGCTTTGTTCACACGATCATTTGTCGAGCTCTTAAGTTTTAGAAATAAGAAAAAGGAACACTGTTAATTAATTTATTCATTGATGTAAACTAGAACCTAAGAGCTCCAACTATGAACGCGCTATGAAACCATTATTGTGTGCAAATGTCTATGGAAACCGAGACAAATTGGAGACCAGACTTAGGGCATTTTTGCAAACCGAAATGCATTGTGGTGGTGTCTTTAAAGTCTTCTTTGTGTGGATTCAGTGCAAGATTACCCGTCTTGTATTTATCCAGATCTATAATATTTATACCCAATTATTCTAAACGTGAGGCCCCTGTAAAACGACGCAATGCCAATGTCGTCAATTAGCGGCCGAGGCCGTTTGAAACAAGTGATGACGTTTCTACTCTTCAGTTAAATATGGATGTGCATTGATTATGTACTGCTAAATACATTTTATTGTTCAGCGACAAGAAAAAAACCTGCACTTCTGGCAAAGAAACCTTTAAAATAGGGACAAATCGGGCAGCAGGTGGGTTGTCTTTGCTTTACTCCAGAATTTCCAAACAGATCTATTTTTATATCAGAATCTTTTAAAAATATAAATTGTCGATAACATTTTTTAAAAATAGCGAAAAAACTACAAATTGTCAAACAAAATAACGAATTGTTGAAAAATCCAAAAAAATAACTTAAAATTCGTCAATTATGGGTCGGCCGCAGTATACGGAATACGGACGATAATTTAGCATCCTTCATCATTTATACTTTCCCATCGTAATGCAATCCTTTTATCTATTTACTTTTATCTCAAAAACGAAATGCCAGATCGTGATACGAGCCGTTCAAGGTACATTTCACTTTAATGTTTTGTTTGTGTACGAACGTACGTGCGCAAGCCGCTGGAAAACGATTGCAGGGAAGAAGACAAGCGCATTTGAGGCCAACTACAGTACCGCATAATATAATGTTATATATTTCCAAAAATAAATAGAAATAACTCGTAAAGAATTTACATTCTGACTAAATGGATGTTGAGCTTACCATATTCGATGATAAAATTGCGGGCTATAATGCTAACCAGCTATGTTATTCATTTTCCGTGTAAGAGATTTTTTCTTCACTTCAAAGTCCCCCATTGAAAACTAAAGTGTAAATAGAAGGATAGAGTGTTCTAATGTACTCTGAAGAACATTGCGGTGATTTACTTTTAAGTGACTGTAATTCGATAGCTTCATACGCACAACTTTAAAAATGAAAAGGAGATGATAAACACAAATCTCATATATCATACGGCTTCATCAAAATAAACACGGAACATACTTTGCTTTCTATCTGAACTTCTGAAGATAGCATATTGATAACGAAATTGCAATAATATGAGCACGTTTACGTCGCAAATACTGTGGTGTGGTTTTTATTTTATTTTGTGATTGCATTCGCTCCACTTATATGACCTATGACCTACTACTCATTCGGTCGAGTTCACCAAATTGGGGTGGTAATCTACCTCGCTAGTACTTTTAAGTACTAGCGAGGTAGCTGAGGGTTTAAAAACCCTAACTGCAGCGTAAACTACTAGCGATGTAATTTTGAGAGCAAAACTGGAGAGTAAGCTCAGAATAGCGAGGTTAATATCCATATAAATTAACATCGTCCCATTTAATCAATATTTGTCGCATGCGCCAAATGTTTACCATATATCAGAGAGAAAAATAATGCCCTTATTGGTTTTCGGTAAAATTAAAAAAATATGTCGTCAGTTAACTACGTCAATCCCGGGGTCAAATGTTAACACGATTAATTTAAATAATGAGCCACGTCGAGCTAGTTTGGGAGACAAATATAATGACACGAAATTTTTAGTCCGAAAATGTCGACGTTTTTGAAAAAAGGACCATCATTTATACATTGCAAACTTTTTGTATTCATATCTCTAAAAACAAAGGAATATTTAAGACATAAATGAGCGATATAATTAGCTAGCATTTGTCGTTATTTGTGCTTTAACATTGTAAAGCAATCATTTTATTTATTAACTTTGATCTAAAAAAGAAATGGCAGATCGTGATACGAGCCGTTTAAGGTACATTTAACTTTATTGTTTTGTTTGTGTACGAACGTACGTGCGCCAGCCGCAGGGTTGCAGGCAAGCAGACAAGCTTATATTTATATGATATGAGGCCAACAGTACTATAATTAACATTGTGACTAAATAGATGGTGAGCTGTGCATGTATTCAATAATAACATTTCAGGCTATGTAGCATCCGTGTGCGAGTCCTTTTCTTCCGCCTCTTCACTTTTAAAGTCCTCCACTAAAAGTCTAAGTATAAAGAGTAAAACTAGAGTGTTCTAATGTACTCTGAAGAACATTGCGGGGGTTTACTTTTCAAGGACTGTAATTCGATAGCTTCTTGCACACAACTTTAAAAATAATATCTCATAGGCTTCATATAGGCTTTATCATACATTGTCATACGGCCCGTCATACGGCTTCATCAAAAATGAACAAAATGCATTTTATCTGAAAATAGCATGTTGATAACGGAATTGTTTTAATATGGGCCGGTTATGTGGTTTGACTACACACCGTTGTGATTATATTATTACAACGCCAGTGAGTAGGAGCCTTACACTGGACAAGCGTCAACAATAATTATTGTAACATTCTGGTTTCAAATTATACAGTGCACAATATGAATGATTATTGACGTGATTACAGAATCATTTTGCTCGACCTCCTACTCATTGCTTTATCCACAGAAACTAACCATGGTTCTTATTTTGTTGCTGTGGGCTTTAATGGCGGAAATTCAATTCAGACACCATTCACTTTCTCTATATAAAAAAATATTTTTTCCGAATTAGATTACCAATTGTATTATATATAAAACGCTAGCTTAATCGATTATCATAATGGCCAATACGCATTCATATGGACTGTGTAATTTGAAACTTCAATGTTAAATTAATGTTGATGCTTGTCCGGTCGACGGTCCCTACTCACCGGCGTTATAATAATATAATCACAACGGTGTGTAGTCAAACCACATAACCGGCTTCGCATATCCTGTTCTAGTTACAAATGGTTTTCTAACGAGGTAGCAGACGATAAAAAATCAATACAATTTTAAAGATATTCGCGCCGCGGGAACTCCATGAAATAATTAGAAAACTATTAGCGCGTGAATTTGAGCCTTGGTAGGTGAATTAATTGATGGCAGAGCGACTAAATAAATAATGACTTGATTTCCAATTTAGTTTTTAATAGATCAGAAATTAAAATAGAAATATAGTATGTCGTATAATTCTCTAAAGGCTTTTTTTTCTTCAAAAAATGAAATCTTTAAAAAGAAATAGAAATTCACCACAAAATCTATCGAAAATAACTTCGATCAGGTAGGGAGAACACGTCGATGTTTTTATACAGTCCTCACAATAAGTAATTGACCAGGTAATAAATATGCTTTCAACTCCAAAACTATACCTCCTGCGTAAAACTATTAATGTATAAAGTTGTAAGGCAATGACTTCTCTTTCATTTGAGACATCACACGTACATGAAAATTGAATATTAGCTCAGTTATGTGCCCAAACCCAAAACAAAGCCCGTTTTTCATTTTAACATTTTGTTCGTCTACACGTAGCCTTGGACTAGCAACAGGCAGATTATTGATTAACTGGTAGCGACAACTCACGGGTCAATAGTAAGATGAGGATTGGGATGCTTCAATTGATCAATGCAGCCCATACACATACCTGTCACTCTTTCCTGCGTGTTCAAAACCCACGTGTGAAAATGTAAACTGCACTTTGTTCTATCCTTTTCAGTGTAGCGTTCTTATTTACTAATCGATCTTCGTGAACAATGTTTCAAATTAAAGAAAAGAAATTTCTTTACAACTTTACGTTTAATATTTCTACATAGGAGTTATAGTTTTGGAGTTAAGACTATATTTATTACCTGGTCAGTTACTTATTTTGAGGACTGTATTTATAGTCAAGAAATAGACGGACGATGTAGTTTAGCATCCGTCGTCATTTATACTTTCACATCGTAATACAATCCTTTTATCTATTTACTTTTATCTCAAAAACGAAATGCCAGATCGTGATATGAGCCGTTCAATG
This sequence comes from Ophiura sarsii, assembly GCA_035610835.1. Classification (NCBI taxonomy): domain Eukaryota; kingdom Metazoa; phylum Echinodermata; class Ophiuroidea; order Amphilepidida; family Ophiuridae; genus Ophiura; species Ophiura sarsii. The sequence continues at coordinate 81,010,873 of CM069443.1, forward strand.
TGCATTTCACGTTAATGTTTTGTTTGTGTACGAACGTACGTGCGCCAACCGTAGTATTGCAGGCAAGCAGACATGCTTATATGATATGGGGCCAACAGTAGAGTTTAATCCTCGGTTAAATATTATACATTTCTAACATTTAAAAAAAAAACATCATAAAGAATTTACATTATGACTAAATAGATGCTGAGCTTTCCATATTCGATAAAAAAAAGTCCAGCTTATACAGACTTCTTCGTCAAGGGTAAGGGATCATCCCGGATTGTGTCTGTACACTCATGTTTATAAATCAATGTTGATGCTTGTCCAGTCTACAGTTCCTACTCACCGGCGTTATAATAATATAATCACAACGGTGTGTAGTCAAACCACATAACCGGCCTCGCATATGCTGTTCTAGCTACAAAATAGTTTTCTAACGAGGTAAATTAAATAACAGCAGACGATAAAAACACAAATACAATGTTAAAGATATTCGCGACGCGGGAACTCCATGATATAATTATAAAACTATGAGCGCGTGAATTTGAGCCTTGGTTAAATGGTAGGTGAATTAATTTGGCACAGAGACTATAAATAATGACTTGTTAACCGGCTTCGCATATCCTGTTATAGCTACAAAATAGTTTTCTAACGAGGTAAATTAAATAACAGCAGACGTTAAAAACACAAAATACAATTTTAAAGATATTCGCGCCGCGGGAACTCCATGATATAATTATAAAACTATTAACGCGTGAATTTGAGCCTTGGTTAAATGGTAGGTGAATTAATTTGGCACAGAGACTAATAATGACTTGTTAACCGGCTTCGCATACGGTATCCTGTTCTAGCTACAGAATGGCTTTCTAACGTGTACGTGACAGGTACAATACTGTTAAGCCATACATTATTTCTTTCATGGCTATACATCACATACCATACACCATACTACAAACTTCCTGTTAAAATAGACTAATATACCTTAGTCTGAGAGATTGAAATATGATCAATTGCATGTATTGCTACTGTTTCTTTCTTTCCTCCTCCGTCTTTCTTCTTGCAACAGACCCATCCATCCGTAACCCTTGACTGATTTTGACCATACTAAGCCAGACGATCCTTGGGTGAGCCACTACCAGGGAGACAGCGACTGGTTCAACCTCGGCCAAGGTGTGCGCCAAGGATGCATCCTCTCACCTACTCTGTTCAATTTGTATGCAGAGCACATCATGAGACATGTCCTTGATGAATGGACTGGTGGCATATCAGTAGGTGGCTGGTAGCTTCACAACTTACGACATGCAGATGACACCACAATATTAGCCACAAGCCAGGAAGAGTTAGGCATCTTACTGAAGAAGGTCAAAAATGAAAGTGAGAGCTTGGGCCTTCGGTGCAATGTTGCCAAAACAAAGTTCATGGTCATCGGTGATGATGGAAACATTACCCCTCTTCTAGTTGATGGTCAAAATGTGGATCAGATCCAACAGTTCAATTTCCTCGGATCTTAACAGTTCAATTTCCTCGGATCTCTCATCACTCAAGAAGGAGGATGTCATACAGAAATCAGGCGTCGTTTGGCTATAGCTAGATCTGCAATGATACAGCTCTTAAAAATATGGGCTGACAGAGGCATCAACTATATCAACCAAAGCACTCGTTTTCCCTATTTTAACCTACGGCTGTGAATCCTGGACACTGACAACTGCAAGCTGCAACAAAATCAATGCATTTGAAATGTGGTGTTGGCGCCGGATGCTAAGGATCACCTGGGTCATGAAGAGAACTAATGCAAGTGTGCTTCAGGAGGTTGGTGTGAAGACAAGGCTACTTGGGCTAATCAATTCCCAAACTCTCTCTTATTTCGGTCATATTGCCAGACGCCAAGGAAACTGTCTAGAGAAGGTGATCATGCAGGGCAAGATTGAGGGTGCACGCGGACCAGGCCAGCCAAGGTCAAGATGCTTTGACAGAATAAAAACTCTGGCTGGGCATCCTACCAAAGATTTTCCTACTTTAGTCATTTTATCGATAGGCTGCTGACCGACGGAAGTGGCGTGTCATCACCAAAGTCACGAGCTGTCAGACATGACAGAAAAACGCACCAACCAAAGGGATTGCAAAGAGATTTTACATCGCACCCACCATGCAATGCGCCAACTCAAGATTTGTCCCATGATGCATTTGGACTTCCCCTTATCGATACTCGTATCAATATGATCGATATATCAGTGACCTTTGTACCCCGCGATGGCGATATCGTGGCTTTCTGTCACGCATGAAACGTATAGGAAAATAGATGGTTCCCCTGTCTTATTGGTTTTCCAATAACTGCAAGTAAGTTGTTTACTAGTCGAGCTCTTAGGTTTTAGAAATAAGAAAAGGGAACACTGAGAAATTATTTATTTATCGATGTTAACAAGAATCTATGTGCTCGTACGATGGTGGCGCTATGAAGCTATGATCTTACGCATTTTTTCTATGGGAACCGAGATGAATCGGGGACCATATTTACGGCATTTTGCAAATATGCAATGCATTCTGGTGCTGTCTTTAAAATCTTCTATCAGGTCACAAACTATCAACTTAACACACGTGATTTGTAGGAATATTGTTCGTGTCAGCATTCAAAAGGTTAGTCTATCCTGTTTAATTCGTTCTCAATTTAACATATTATTCAAAATAATAAGAGGGAAGCTTAAAACTTATGATATGAGTATAAACAAGAAAGACAATCATATACACAGCCACTCTGTTTTGACATCGCACGGATCGGAGGTTAGACAAACATTTTATCCAATCGCAAATCGGTCGATATATATATAATTATTATAGCTATCTTGTGATGACGGTCAAGCGCATTAAAGACATTACAGTTTTGATGGTAATAAAAACATCAACGATGATGAACGGTGTCATTTATCAGCGATAGCTATAATTACTAGACATATCAAATAGACTCCTCAGCTCATTCTTCATCGTCAAGATTTGCCCGTCTTGAAAATTAATTTCATTTGTAGAAGTCTTTTCAAGTATCTTCTTCAAGGCGCATGTGGCAATGATACGTTACTATTCTTCATCAATATTCAAAATATAATAGGATAATGTGATTTTCTTGCTTTGGATATATTGATGCAGCTGCTTGCTATTAGGCAAAGAAGACTTTAAGGTATTCCCACAATGCATTGAGCAAACGCTAACCAACTAAGGCTTAACACACGATGCATTTGCGGGAGCTCTTAAGTTTTAGAAATAAGAAAAAGGAACACTGATAACTCATTTATTCATTGATGAAAACTAGAACATAAGAGCTCCCACGATGAACGCGCTATAAAGCCATGATTGTGTGTATATGTCTATGAGAACTGAGACAAGAGACCAGAATTAGGGCATTTTGCAAAAACGAAATGCATTGTGGTGGTGTCTTTAAATATTCTTTGCTGCTTGCTATTAGTGTTACAATCAGGCATAAAAGAAACAAATGATTAGCGTTAGAGCCGAGGCAAATATCCTTTTATATAAAACATAGTTAAAGCCAAACATAGACAGTAAAGTAACGGTGGGTCGGAAAGAGTTGGATATTAATGGTTGGTTGTTTTTGTTTGTTAATTGTTTGTGTGGGATTTTGGGTTTCGTAAAGGTCTTATAATACCGTATCCAAGATATCACTAAAATACAGATGAATATACCGTATATCTTAAAGGTAGATTTTCTGTTTGCTGGCCCGATTTTCCACTGGATGTTTTCTATTTTACATGAAAGGTTATCCTTAAAATTGTCGCATTCCAAAGTTTGAAACGCATAACTCAAATGGTTCTTATTTTAGAAGCACAAGGTCACAAGAAATTTGCCCATCGAGTAGTAAACAAAGTGACGGGTGGTTAACCACCTTTGGCGATAATTCACTACATTTTAGCCTATAATTTCTGAAGGGAACATTTCTGGCCTTAAGAATTTACAGACATAATGAGAAAAATATGGGGATTCGTCTGATATCAAAATGTCTTGATGTGAAGAAAAAAATCATCGCAAAAAAATTTGATCAGAATATACACCTTTAATCCTTACATTTTGCATTTCAAACACTTTGAATGAAGCCATATTGGATCCCGTATCATATTGTAACGTATCTGTAAACATGTAATACTGTTCCAATCCAGCTGTTATACCTATCCTGCCGCGAAACGTTATAAATTATAATAATACTTTGTATAGACCAAGCTTCATTGTAAAGGCTTTTCTAAATAAATAATAATAATTAAGTTACAAAACATATTATTCATCCATTAATGGACACTATAACTGAAGCACTAATAGTCCGTGTATTTGTGTTATACAGGGTGTCCCAGAAAACCTGCAACTTATTTTGACAGAGCTCTAGTTCGACTTTTAAAGCATGGATCTTAATCATATTTGCACTTTATGGAAAGCTTAGAATCTCCTCATTTCATTTTCATACAGAAATTGTGAATATCCCATCGACCAAGACACAGAGGCTTATTATAGCTGCAGTGCCATCCAGAAGCAGTATGTTACATTCTGGAGCCTGTCACTGCTTCAAAATAATCCATTACGTCAATGTCCGTTCTCGTTCGGTAAACAAATCGTCTATCAAAATTAACAATGATCTTCATCGAAATAGCTTGATGATTGCCACGAATTGTAAAATATACAAACAGCATGTTTATCCGTTATCATCTGCTAATTTCACAAACATGTGGAGAGTCATTAGGCCTACTCAATGCAATGATTAAACCCAGCAGTATGACGTCATGGTTCCAATCATAGCAATTTATTCTTCAGGGGTTTATACAATACCCCCTCCTCGGCATTTAATTTATGAATATAATATAGAGAGGTATAGGTATAATGAAATTATACATCCAAATATCTTTTCTCTCTCTGCATGAGACAATAACATGTTCAGCTAGGATCATACTTTGTCAAAATGTATTATATTATTGATTCTTTTTTAAATAAGCAATGCAATTATGCAATGCAAAGTAGAATGGTTCAATACCAGACAGCCTTGTTTGCATTTTTATTTAATCTTGGTCATCAGCTGTCTTACGGTAAGTATTTGTATTCTCAACGCTATAATAAGGTTCATATAGTGTATGTTAAAGTAAATATAGTAGCATAGCATTTTTGTGTAAAAGAGTTTCATTTGAATTACAATATTTACGTAATTACAATTACGCTTTTATAGAAGATGGTGTTGTTAAAAATGATCTCATAAAGTACAAATAAGAGGCTGACCCTGAGAGTTCCGGGAACAAAGACAACAACTTCAAACACATGATGGTGGGACGTGTACATAATATACCAAACCCGTAACGGTGCTATCTTCTGAAGATAGTAGTACTCCCTAGACATAGGAATAATGTGCACAGACTTACACAAGTGTCATCCAGAAGTAATATATCACTGCTTCAAATACCGTGAACCCTTCTATGTCGATTCTCGTTTGGTAAAACAAAATCATCTATCAAACTTAACAATGATCTTCATCGAATTAGATTGATGATTACCACGAATTGAAAAATTGAAGAAAAAACCTGTTCATTCGTAATCATCCACTGTATTTCACAAGTATGTGGAAACTCATAATACTCTATGCAATATTACATCCCAGCAGTATGACGTCATGGTCGCAATCATAGCTATACATTCTTGCGGGGCTTATACAATACCCTCTCCTCGGCATATATATATATATAGTTTATGAATATATTTTGAGCTTAGGTTGAATAGGTTAAATGGAATTATACGTCAAATATCTGTTCTCTGCAAGAGACTTTAGGCCTATGAATAGAGACAAAAACATGTTTAGCTAGGGGGCATGTCTTGACAATACGTGCATTCATCATGTTCATATTATTGGTTTTCTATTTAAGCAATGCAATGCATACAATGCAGTAGAATAATTCAATATCATGCAACCTTACAGTTTCATAGAAACTGGATCACCAACTGCTTATGCTTAATGACGCCTTACGCTTTTAAATTTCATAACACTACATGTAGTATGATTTTCCTATACCTGCACATTATAGCGTAGATATCTGTATAAAGAGTATAGTTAGGATTGCAACAAGATTTGACAAATCTTGTACTCGAAGATGTTGTTTTTCCAACTTATGTTAGTAAACACAATCAGGAAAGTAGCCTTGAGAGTTCCAGGAACAACGACACTGATTGAATAGGCACCGGATGTGGATTAACCAGACCTGTTACAGTAACGGGAGCTATTTTCTGAATATTGTATACTATATTCCCTGCATGAGTATTAAACATGGCCTATAAGCATGTAACAGATTATGTAAGCTATCGACTAAAAGCAAGTTTACATTTACTGCAATTAGGCTAATAGAAGACTCTTTTGATACGATAGCAAAACCAGGGTCTTAGGCCCTCGGACATATAACACCGTTGTAGACAACTCCATAAGTATTACAAATGAAAAGTATCATGTCCCTGCTTACAATAACGTTACACTTAAATAAAATAGTCTATCAATATTAACGATGTTCGTGATCAACGTTGCTTGATGATAACCACGTATTTGAAAAGGAAGCCTGTTTATCTGCATGCAATTATCCACTAGTTTTAAAAACATGTGGAGAATAGTCACTCACTCAATGCTATTTTATTACATCACAGCAGTATGACGTCATGGATGCAATCATAGAAATGCATTCTTGCGGGGTTTATCCAATACTCTCTACTCGGCATATCATTTATACGTATTTGTATAGAGATATAGGTTAAATGAAATTATTCGTTAAATATCTTTTCTCTGCACGAGACAATATTACGAGAAGAGACAAACACATGTTCAGCTCGGGTCATACTTTGTCAAAATGTACCATATTATTGATATTTTTTAAATAAGCAATGCAAGTATGCCATGCAAAATAGAATGGTTCAATACCAGACAACCTTGTTTGCATTTTTATTGAATCTGGATCATCAGCTGTCTTACGGTAAGCATTTAGATTTCTTAACACTATATAAGGTTCCTATACCTGTATGTTATTCGGCCGAGTGCACCAATGACGGGTAACTTAATAGGGACTAGTAAACTACCTCCCTAGTAGTTATGCTCTAACTGTAGCATAACTTACTAACGATATAATTCTTAGAGCATAACTGGCGAATAACACCAGAATAGCAACTAGCGAGGTAAATATCCACATTAATCAGAATCGTCCCCTTACAAAATTAATTGGCGCATATGCCAAGTGTTAACCTATAGTTTAATGTAAAATTCTGACGTGATTAGTTCTCCGTAATATTAAAACCGTGTCGTCACTCGCTAGGTCATAGGTGAGTGTAAATCAAGAATCACGTGGAGTCGGCCTGCGATCCGGAAAAAAATGATGCCATTTTATGGCCAAAAATTTCGAAGTTTGTTTACCGCTTTTTCAAAAATAAGGACTATCATGACATTACAAACATATTTTGGGCGAGGGGCACATACAAACATTGCACCAAAAAGCACAATTTTAATGACAAACACAAGCACCCGATGGAAACAATTATATACAATTATAACACATCTGTTAAACACAAATACTTAGTGGCGTGGATACCTTGTCCTTCGCTTGTTAACCGCAGAACCCTGGTTCGATTCCCAGACCACGCACGGCACGATATGGGTTTTTTTCTTCTTCCACTCAAAATAATGTTGAAATTTGGCTTTATTAGTTTTTAATTAATAAAAACAATAATAAGTTTATTTATTTAGTCATTATTTAAGATCCTTGGACAATTAGTACATTTTGGTTAAAATATGACCCAAAGTTGGTGCGATTAGTGTTTGAATGGGCAAAAGGAGTTGTGATCTAAATTTTGACTAAAAAAATCACCAAATTGCATGAATGGATTTTCAAAAATACAAAATCTTTCAGCTTATATGAGGGGTCACATTCCACTTCAAATATACACCACCTGGGCATGCAAGCGCAATTGGTCCTTCAGCATCAGCGAATCATCCCCTCCAATTTTCACAACAAATTTACGCTACTGCTAGAATTGACTGACTTGTGGCATAAAACGTTATGCCCCAACTTACTCTTGGGTCCGGTCAGGTATAACATTTAGCGTAAATTACCCGCCAGTTACTAGCCTATTAGCTTACCCCGCATTGGCGCTCTCGAAATTGTGGGTTACGCCTCAGTTACTAGCGAGGTAGCGCTATTCTTCAGCTACCCGTCATTGGTGCACTCGGCCGATAGAGTTGTATAGCTTTTTTGTGTAAAAGGGTTTAGTTTGAATTGCAGCAAGATTTTACAGATCTACGCTTTTCTAGAAGATGTTGTTGTTCAAAATGATCTTATAAAGTACAAATAACAGGCTGACCCTGAGAGTTCCGGGAACAACGACAACAACTTCAAACACATATGATGGTGGGACGTGTTCATATACCAAACCCGTAACGTGTGCTATCTTCTGAAGATAGTAATACTCCCTAGACATAGGATAGTGTGCACAGGCTTAAAGAAGTGATATTCGGAAGTAATATATCACTGCTTCAAACACCGTGAACCCTTCTATGTCGATTCTTGTTTGGTAAAACAAAATCATCTATCAACATTAACAATGATCTTCATCGAATTAGATTGATGATTACCACGAATTGAAAAATAGGGGGGAAACCCTTGTTTATCCGTAATCATCCACTGTTTTCACAAGTATGTGGAGACTCATAATACTCTACATGTATGCAATATTACATCCCAGCAGAATGACGTCATGGTCGCAATCATAGCCATACATTCTCGCAATTTTCAAAGTCTATCTCAAGGATTACTGAACCAATACTAGACATATTTGTACTTATTTCAATGCATTTCTCATAGTAACTCCAAATAGGGTAATGCATTTCAATAATGTTGATATTTTTGAAACATTTTGTGAACTTTTGGAATGTCGTCTGCAGACGCCTGCCGCGTGAAAAGTGTTCAATTAAATTATACGTCAAATATTTTTTCTCTGCAAGAAACTTATGAATAGAGACAAAACATGTACAGCTAGAGGGCATATCTTGACAATACGTGCATTCATATTATTGGTTTTTCCATATATTAGGAATGCAATGTATACAATGTAGTAGAATTGTTCAATATCAGCTAACTTGTTTACAGTTTCATATATAGAAACTGGATCACCAACTGCTTAATGACGCCGTACGCTTTTATATTTCATAACACTAATATGATTTTCCTATACCTGTACGTTATAGCGTACAATATCTGTGTTAAGAGTATCGTTTGAATTGCAAAAGGATTTGACAAATCTTTCTTCGAAGATGTTGTTTTTCCATTTTAAAATAGCCTTGAGAGTTCCGGGAACAACGACACTAATTTAATAGGCACAGGATGTGGATTTACCAGACCTGTAACGGGAGTTATTTTTTGAAGATAGTAAGTACTATATTCCCCGCTTGAGTATATAATACATGGCCTATAATCATGGAACAGATTATGTAAGCTATCGACTAAAAGCAACAGTCTACATTTAAAACAATTAGGCTAATAGAAGACTCTTTTGATACGATAGCAAAACAAGGGTCTTAAGCCATCGACACTACACCGTTGTAGACAACTCCAAAAACATTACAAATTACAAGCATCATGTCCCTGCTTCCAATAACGTTAAATTAAATAAAATCGTCTATCTATATTAACGATGTTCGTGATCAACAATGCCTGATGATAACCACGTATTTGAAAAAGGAAGCCTGTTTATCTGCCTGCAATTATCCACTAGTTTTAAAAACATGTGGAGCGTAATCACTCACTCAATGCTGTTTTATCAAATCACACAGCAGTACGACGTCATGAATGCAATCATAGAAATATATTCTTGCTGGGTTTATCCAATACTCCTCCCTCTTCATATCATTTATACGTGTATATATATAGAGATATAGGTTAAGTGAAATTATACGTTAAAATATCTTTTTCTCTCTCTGCATGAGACAATAACATATTCAGCTAGGATCATACTTTGTCAAAATGTACCATATTATTGATATTTTTTTTAAATAAGCAATGCAATTATGCAATGCAAAGTAGAATGGTTCAATACCAGACAGCCTTGTTTGCATTTTTATTGAATCTTGGTCATCAGCTGTCTTACGGTAAATATTTATATTCTCAACGCTATAATAAGGTTCATAGTGTACATGTAAACTGCTCACAAAAAGTATCGAAACACTTAGAAATGATCCAATATATAACGGCTCGAATGAGTATGCATTAATCGAAGCAAATAACCAAGGGCATAATTTTGTTCTGCGTATTTTGACACCTCGATCGATGAGATACGATGTTGCGGAGCGGAGTTATTGTCATTTTAATGGTCGTGGGTCCAGTTTCAAAAGTGACAATCATCCTATAGAAAGAGATTTGCATTACTGTAATAGAATGATCAGATTCGTGCTTTTCAATAGGGATGAGTGTCACTTTTGAAACTGGACCCACGACCATTGAAATGACAATAACTCCGCTCCGCAACATCGTATCTCATCGATCGAGGTGTCAAAATACGCAGAACAAAATTATGCCCTTGGTTATTTGCTTCGATTAATGCATACCCTTTCGAGCCGTTATATATTGGATCATTTCTAAGTGTTTCGATACTTTTTGTGAGCAGTTATGTTATACAGTAGCATAGCATTTTTGTGTAAAAGAGTTTCATTTGAATTACAACAATTACGTTATTACAATTACTCTTTTCTAGAAGATGGTGGTGTTGAAAATGATCTTATCAAGTAGAAACTAAAAGGCTGACCCTGAGAGTTCCGGGAACAACGACAGCAACTTCAAACACATATGATTGTTATGTGGGACGTGTTCATATACCAAACCCGTAACGGGTACTATCTTCTGAAGATAGTAGTACTCCCTAGACATAGGAATAGTGTGCACAGACTTACAGAAGTGACATTCAGAAGTAATATATCACTGCTTCAAATACCGTGAACCCTTCTATGTCGATTCTCGTTTGGTAAAACAAAATCATCTATCAAACTTAACAATGATCTTCATCGAATTAGATTGATGATTACCAACAATTGAAAAATAGAAGAAAAAACCTGTTTATCCGTAATCATCCACTGTATTTCCCAAGTATGTGGAGAGTCATAATACTCTATGCAATATTACATCCCAGCAGTATGACGTCATGGTCGCAATCATGGCAATACATTCTTGCGGGGCTTATACATACAATACCCCCTCCTCGGCATATAATTCATGAATATATTTTGAGATTAGGTTAGATAGGTTAACACTTTCTACGCGGCTATTAGTTTTACCATATTATACAAAACAGTTTTTTCAGAAACTTTCGCAATTTTCAAAGTCTATCTCAAGGATTACTGAACCAATACTAGACATATTTGTACTTATTTCAATGCATTTCTCATAGTAACTCCAAATAGGGTAATGCATTTCAATAATGTTGATATTTTTGAAACATTTTGTGAACTTTTGGAATGTCGTCTGCAGACGCCTGCCGCGTGTAAAGTGTTAAATTAAATGATACGTCAAATATATTTTCTCTGCAAGAGACTTATGAATAGAGACAAAACATGTACAGCTAGAGGGCATATCTTGACAATACGTGCATTCATATTATTGGTTTTTCCATATATTAGGAATGCAATGTATACAATGTAGTAGAATTGTTCAATATCAGCTAACTTTTTTATATAGAAACTGGATCACCAACTGCTTAATGACGCCGTACGCTTTTATATTTCATAACGCTAATATGATTTTCCTGTACCCGTACGTTATCATGGTTATAGCGTACAATATCTGTGTAAAGAGTATCGTTTGGATTGCAACGAGATTTGACAAATCTTTTTTTGCGAAGATGTTGTTTTTACATTTTATGGTTAAATAAAGTAGCCTTGAGAGTTCCGGGAACAACGACACTAATTTAATAGGCACAGGATGTGGATTTACCAGACCTGTAACGGGGGTTATTTTTTGAAGATAGTAAGTACTATATTCCCTGCTTGAGTATATAATACATGGCCTATAAGCATGGAAAATATTATGTAAGCTATCGACTATATGCAACAATTTACATTTAATGCAATTAGGCTAATAGAAGACTCTTTTGATACGATAGCAAAACCAGGGTCTTAGGCCCTCGAAACTACACCGTTGTAGATAACTCCAAAAACATAACAAATTAAAAGCATCATGTCCCTGCTTCCAATAATGTTAAACTTAAATAAAATCGTCTATCAATATTAACGATGTTCGTGATCAACAATGCTTGATGATAACCACGTATTTGAAAAGGAAGCCTGTTTATCTGCATGCAATTATCCACTAGTTTTAAAAAACATGTGGAGAGTAATCACTTAATGCTATTTTATCAAATCACAGCAGTATGACGTCATGGATGCAATCATAGAAATGCATTCTTGCGGGGTTTATCCAATACTCCCTCCTCGTCATATCATTTATACGTGTAATATATAGAGATATAGGTTAAATGAAATTATACGTTAAATATCTTTTCTCTGCACGAGACAATATTATGAGAAGAGACAAACACATGTTCAGCTCGGGTCATACTTTGTCAAAATGTACCATATTATTGATTTTTTTTTTTTTAAAGCAATGCAAGTATTTAATGCACAGTAAATGGTTCAATACCAGACAACCTGGTTTGCATTTCTATTGAATCTGGATCATCAGCTGTCTTGCGGTAAGTATTTAGATTTCTTAACGCTTTATACGGTTCCTATACCTGTACAGGGTGAGTCAAAAAGAGTTGTACGGGAATGAATATTTGTTTAAAAATAGACCAAACAAATTTGACAAACCAATGAGGCACGTATTTTAAAGAGCAACGTATTCCGCTCATATGACAAAAGGAATCATTGAAATCGATCATTTATTTCAGGAGCTATGCCTGTTTTAATAAAATAACCCCTTTTTTTAACTGTCCACGGAACGCTTAATTCTCTTGAAATCTTTCCACTCTAAGTGGGCAGCAAAATGGTTGCTGATTCTTGTCCTCTAAGGTGTCTTAATTGTTTTAAGTGGGCCTTCAATGTTAAATCATTTTCTTATTGTTGTCACTGATTTTTTATTCTATGCACACCATTCCCACCTGTGTTTGAAACTCCCGGGCTTTAATCTCATTTGAATATGAATGCCCGTGTGTTAATTTTTCTGCCCACTTAGAGTGGATAGATTTCAAGAAGATTAAGCGTTCCATGGGCAGCTAAAAAAAGGGTCTCTTTTATTAAAACAGGCATAGCTCCTGATATAATTGATCGATTTTAATGATTCTTTTTGTCATATAAGCGGAATACGTTGTTCTTTGAAAACGTGCCTCATTAGTTTGTCAAATTTGTTTTGTATATTTTTAAACAAATATTCAGTATCGTACAACTTCTTTTTGACTCACCCTGTATGTTATACAGTTGTATACCTTTTTTGTGTAAAAGGGTTTCGTTTGAATAACAACAAGATTTACGCCTTTCTTAAAGATGTTGTTGCTCAAAATGATCTTATAAAGTACAAAATATGAGGCTGGCCCTGAGAGTTCCGAGAACAACGACAGCAACTTCAAACACATATGATTGTGGGACGTGTTCATATACCAAACCCGTTATAGGTGCTATCTTTTGAAGATAGTAGTACTCCCTAGACATAGGAATAGTGTGCACAGACTTACAGAAGTGACATTTAGAAGTAATATGTCACTGCTTCAAATACCGTGAACCCTTCTATGTCGATTCTCGTTCGGTAAAAAAAAATCATCTATCAAACTTAACAATGATCTTCATCGAATTAGATTGATGATGACCACGAATTGAAAAATAGAAGAAAAACGTTTATCTGCATGTAAATCATCCACTGTTTTAACAAACATGTGGAGAGTCATTACTCAGGCACAAAAATTGGGTAGCTGCTATCATCTACAAGTGCGCCTAGTCGGCTGCCAGATAGCCCGGGGGTCGGTGAACATACCAAGCGGGTACGCATCCGCGTCCAAAAAAAACGTCGAAAAGGGTCCAGATTTCACCACACGACGTCGTCGACGTCTTTCTGAAAAAGGGGTACTTTTTAGGGGGCATCGCACTATAGGGTATCCATTACAGCATCAAGGTATCGACATTTAGGGGTACTAATTGTTGTATATTATGTGTGATTTTTCAATAAACATGCAAAATGTTGAACAAATCTTCAATATTTCCCTTCTTTAATTGTATATCCCTGGTATATCAAAAATAGTTGCTGATTTTTAAAGCCTTCCCCAATTTCAATGTAAACAAAGCACCACATAACTGAGCATTATTGAGTCTCGGTAACGCCGTTTAGGGTAGTGTTTGTATGTGTTACTCCATTTAGGGGTATCAAAATAGTGTTCTGGTTTACGCCATTTAGGGTCAAGTTTCAGAGGTCCTTGGACGCGCATGTGTACCCGCTTGGTATGTTCACTGACCACCCCCTCCCCGGGCCAGATAAATGATGTAAATGGCAGCGATATTAATTAGCCAATATAAAGCGCATTGTAAAAACCGACTATTATTATTATTATTATGACGTCATGGATGCAATCATAGCAATTGATTCTCCATGGTTTTACAATACTCCCTCCTCGGCATATAAATTATAAATATAATATAGAGAGATATAGGTTAAATGAAATTATACGTCCAATATCTATTCACTGCACGAGAAAATATTATGAGTAGAGACCAAAAACATATTCAGCTAGGGGGCATGTCTTGTCAATATGTGGACTCATATTATGGATTTTGTTTTATATATTAAAGCGATGGTAGACTTCTTCAATGCTAGACAACCTTATCTGCAGATTTACTGAAACTAGATCATCAGCTGTCTTACGGTATGCATTCAGATTTTACTGAATCATTTTTCCTAAACCTGCCTTCTGTATAAATTAAAAGAGAATCGTTTTAAAAGCAACAAGATTTTACAGATCTACTATTTCGCGAAGTGTCTTTTTTTTAAATAATATTTTACCCAAAGTAACATGAATAAGAAGGCACGTTGAAAGTTCCAAGATCAAAGACGACAACTTCTGACAGGTTGTATATATCGAAGACTTGTGCTACAAGGTCATATATGTTGTAGCTGCCATTAGTTATATATGGGGCTGTTTATATGCTGACCTATTGGTATAAACTAAATGTAACTCAGAGCAGCTATTGCAGACATGGTCTTTTTGTTGAGATACCTAGTAATGTGAAAAGTGACTATCAGTAATAGCTGCCATATGTCATACACTTCTATCACTATGTGGTGCACCCTTGTGAAAATGCTATCTTACACATGGCAGCCATTGTTAGATAGGGCCTATTGTTCAGATACTTATTGATGTGAAAAGCCACTATCTGTAATAGCTGCCATATGTTATTCACATCTGGTACTACATGGTGCACCCTTATGGAAATACAATCTTACACATGGCAGCTATCGTAGATAGGACCTTATGGCTCAAAACCATCGATATATCAAACCAGTAACGGGAGCTATCTTCTGATGCTATTATAAGCGAGTTGCAGGTTCTTTTGACACGATAGTAAAACCTGGCTCGTAGGCCGTTAGCGTAATAGTGTGTTGCAATTACTAAAGTATCGTAGGCGATTTTCGGAGAATGCGATTTGGTAATGTTTTGAGACAACTTTAACAAAAACTATTTTGGTTGGTAATTTCTAGTCTAGTTATTTCAAAAGTCCAGGACTTAAGTATTATAGAAACGCGTGACAACGGGATAATTGTTTTAAGAATACCTGACTAATTTTTCTGACCACGAAACATACAACATGTCAAGAAGAAAATCAACTCCTACTACACGGCTGTTTGACTGTCCGATTTATAATTAAAATTATGGGATAAAAAAAGATTCCATAGTGGCCCATTTATGGTTTGACCTGATTTAGGTAGCGCTAATGAATACGAGTATACGGTGAACATGTCAAGAAAATTGTTCGAGCCCTTTTTTAAATTATCGGCATTTTCTACTTGACACACATTTAACATGTAACTCTATGGGAAATGTGGCCGATGTTGGCGCTATGTGGCGTTATTATAGTAAATAATAATATTCAAAGCTCTATTTCTCAGCGGAACTGGCACCAACAAATGTTCTGAAATTTCTACAAAAGATGGTCTGTATATGCAGGTACTTGAATCAGTTAAAACAAGAACCGGGCCAGCAAGTTACGGTGTTCTCTCAGAATAAAACGGACACATTATGTGGGATCAAACAGCCGTGAGATTAGGTTGTAGCTGGCACTAGCTACCGAAGATAGTAATCCATACATGTCACCGTGCCATTATTTGAATGGGCAGAATGTAAAGTGCCCCAACAAAAGAAAGTCATACACTTTGTTCATTTTCCATAGAGTAACTTCCGATTATTTTTGACCAAACAGGCTAGATAGACATTTGAATGGATCTGTCAGGCACAATCTGGTACCACACTTGCTACCAAGCAACAAAGATAATCCACTTCGTTAAGCACTTTATATACGACTCGGTCGGGAACTCACCTCTGAAAATGGCGCAAGAATGTTAAAGCACGACAGTCACTGCTATAACACTTTTCACGCAGCTATTAGTTGTACCGTTTACAAAACAGATTTTCAGAAACCTTTCCCAATTTTCAACGTCTATATCTCTCAAGAATATCTGACCCAATACTAGACATGCTTATTTTAATGTATTTCTCATGGTAGTTTGGTTTCAAATAGAGTGATGAGATTCAATAACGTTGATATTTTTGAAACATTTTGTGATATTTTGGAATGTCGTCTGCAGACGCCTGCCGCGTGAAAGTGTTTTAAAACCACATTTAACTGTCCATCCATTCAGCGGCCGTACATTACAATTACATGCTGTGACACCCGCTTTATACTTGTTGCCCATGTTCAGGGCCCCTACAAACACATGCCGTCGCGCCAGTTTACTTAAAACATATAACTATAGAGCATCGACGTCGATTCTCTGACTTCACCGGAAATGTGAAAGAAACCACAAGACCTATGTTAATTTTGGTCAGAGATTGACAACGCTTTTGCGGTTTATCAATGGTGTAAGACTGTACGAAATTAGCCTAAGCACAACATCTTTCTAATCAAGTGATTAAATGATTATACAGATTTATTCCGTGATACAGTCTTTACACTAGTCTAACTCATAAATATCTTACACGGATATACAGTTTTTGCGAATAAACTAAATCCTAAGGACTGTGCCTATTTTCTTTCTATTATGTGATATCGTTATCATACGATAGCCTTTAAACACTAAACCAAATTCACACCCCGATATTCATTTGTAGTGTTAATACAGTTTTTGACTGAAGCGCACTAAAAATAGTTTGGCACTATCTACTGAAGACAGCAAATCAAGCACTCGTCATGTCATTCTTACATCTATATGCATACATTTGAATGCATACAAATACAGAAGAAACAGATCAGAAAATATCGCAAGATCTTCTCAGCCCACCTGCTTTAACAATATACAACTATCATCGTTAAGCGGCCTTGCATTCATACTTATTTCCCCATATCCAGGGGCCCCTACTAAGACATGCAGAAGTTTCGCCTGTCGACTTATTACGAACTGCGAAACAACAGTGACGTCCTAACATGGCGGGAAATCTGGACGAAACCACAACATGACTTGTTTTAATTTAGCCAAAGTTTAAACAACTCAACAGGACTGCACTTTTCCTTGCGGTTAAACTAACAAGTGCGGAGTGTTGTTATATGTTGAAAATATCATTCTCTATAAATTGCACTTTTTTTCTTCCAGATTCTTACACCTCTTGTCATGATCAGACACCACGTGAGATGCATCTTTAACACTTTCCACGCGGCTGTTAGTTTTACCATATTCAATACAGATTTTTCATAAAACCTTTCCCAACTTACAAAGCATACCTCAAGAATTACTGAACCAATACTAGGAATGTTTATACTTATAGTAATGCATTTCTCATTGTGATTTCAAATATGGCAATGAAACTTAATTATTTGACATTTTTTAAACATTTCGTGAAATTTTTAGAATATCGTCTGCAGACGCCTGCCGCGTTGTAAGTGTTAAGCGACTTATACCTTGCCACCTATTTAGAGGTGAAAATTAAACCGCTAGCAACTGTCTCTGATTGAGCCAATATATTAATAAGCAGATTACAAGACCAACTGTCAATTTATATTTAATAACGGCACGGTATAGCGTCCATCCGGGGAGTCTATGGCACCAAATTACGTTTGAAATTGAATTGTCAATTTCTGGCATGCTTAATCGGCGATGGGTTATGTTATCAATTCTTGGAATGCACAGAATAAAAGATATACCAACTTGGGGTGGGGAAACAAGCAATAACAACGGATGATAAAGCATAAAACAGTGATATACTAAGGCAAGCAACGATAATTACTGTGCACTAAAAAATAAAAATAACAAGACACGGATATGCACTGGGACAAGCAATAAAAAACCCAAATCAGACCGACAAAATATTTTTTAAAAACTTATAAAGAAGATGATGAACTAAACAAGTTCACCGCTATAATTATAGCATAATGTCGGTAAGTGGTGTTGCTTGCTAGACATCCAAATCACTACTGAATTCATGAAATGTTAATCATTGAAAAGCTCTCCGTTCATTTCATTAAGAACAAATACCAAATGTGTTAAGTTTGCATCTTTTTAAATGCTGAAAACTAATCAGAAATGTGCACACATTGGTTACAAATCCTTGTATTACAATGAAACACTGCAGCTATGACAATCCACAGTGAAATGCGATGCAATTAATGATAATGACTTTGTTTAAGATTTCCAGAAAGATGACACACCTGTTGCATGATATGTATGCCAATTTGGTAACACGGTTCATGCGATGAATTGGACGTCATGCGCCGATTCAATTGAATGTTGAATAGGGCGGGTTCGATTCCCCTGTCAGTTGCGCATGGCTACATGGATAATCTCTATTTGTGAAAGATTTCTATCGTCTTTCACTTCCCTGGCGGTAAGCGTCTGCAGACGACATTCCAAAATTGCACAAAATGTTGTACAAATATCACAATTATTGAAATGCATCACCATATTTGTGATCACCATGAGAAATGCATTATAATAAGTACAAACATGCATAGTATTGGTTCATTAATTCTTGAGATAAGACTTTGAAAGTTGGGAACGGTTTTTCATAAATCTGTTTTGTATGTGGCAAAACTAATAGCCGCCTAGACAATGTTAAGACAATTCACTGCAAAAACTACAGAACACATCAGACGCTTCACAGAACACATTCCAACGTGTTCTACACGCGTTCAGCATGTTCAGGATGTGTCGGAAGCGTCCAAATGTAACAGATATAGAACATGTTCATGTGTTCAGATGTGTTCTGTAGATGTTCTAATGTGTTCTGTAGGTGTTCTGCCATTTCTAGAATACATCAAGAACACATCTGTAACGGCCTGGAACATGTTCTAAATCCGTACATTTTTTAAACACGTCCAGACGCGCGCGTTCTTGACATGTTCTTGATGTGTTCTCTACGCGTCGATGTGTTCTGTATAATGTGTACCGGTTTGTCACAATTTATTACGTCGTCTCAACATGCACAACATAATTCTATATGTCCTTTCACAGTAATAAACATTTCGCACTAAACACATTTACTAATGCTACATACATGTAAATGAATTATCGGTTTATGTCGTAATAAACATATCAAAATTGACATTTGCGACTGATAAACGCGGCTTCAATGTATTCTCAATGGCCATAAGGGACATGTTATCACCAACCAAATACGTGATCCGTATTGAATGGCATTCAATAATTCATGTTTGATGTGAATGCATATAAGAATACGGATAATATGACTGTTTCTTTTATTATACATTAACCTTGTGCAACTAAGACATCAATTCGCGCTATACACGTTCAGAAAACATATAAACTACATTTGACTTTTAAGTCAAAGGTTTAAGTCAAAAGTTGTCTATACGTTTTCTTTAAAAGACAGCAATACGGTTATAGGAACGAATTTCGAAATTATAGGAACTTCTGTCTCAAGACAGAAATGCGAATTTGGGGTGTACATTTTGAAAACGTAAAGCATGTATAGTATAATTTAAGTGCCGGTTTTGATAAATAAAAACATTATTTGTACAAGATCTTGTACAATATTCTCAAAGAACAGGGCCCGATCGCATAAAAGTTGAGATAAATCTTAAGTGACCTTAGTAAGAGATGTTCTTAAATCTTCTTAAGCTTGATTACGAAGACTATTAAGAAAGCTTCCTAATTTGAGCTTCATGAAGAAGGGCCAAGTTCTAAAATTTAAAATAGATAGGGTCTATATCTTGAAGATCAACTCAAAATGTCTAGACAATATTCCTAAAAAGAGTTGAGAGAATAACTATATTCTTAATCTAGAAGAGTTAAGGGAATAACTCTTCTTAAGATTAATCTTAAATTGTGCAATAGGTCCCAGGTATTATCCAGCCATAACACATTAACTTGACGAATCCTAGTGGCTAATGATGTCTGATCTTGTCTTGTCTTGACAGTATTTGTTTTATTGTCCCTTGCTTACGCTTTCCACGCGGCTAGTATTTTTACCATACACAAAAACAGATTTTTCAGAAACCTTTCATAATTTTCAAAGTCTATCTCAAAGATTACTGACCAAACACTAGGCATGTTTGTACTTATTTCAATGCATTTCTCATGGTGATTC
Organism: Ophiura sarsii; assembly: GCA_035610835.1. Taxonomy (NCBI): domain Eukaryota; kingdom Metazoa; phylum Echinodermata; class Ophiuroidea; order Amphilepidida; family Ophiuridae; genus Ophiura; species Ophiura sarsii. The sequence goes on from CM069443.1 coordinate 81,031,639, forward strand.
CAAATATGGTAATGAAAAACAGTAATTTTGACATTTTTGAAACATTTTGTGAAATTTTGGAGTGTCGTCTGCAGCTGCCTGCCGCGTGGAAAGTGTTAATACGTCGCATTTGTTCTGTTTTATTGTCTTTATATAATTTTGTATTAACATGTTAGCTTTAAAGTGTATTCTGGTATTAAATGATTTGTATGAAAAGACTTGTAAAGAAAAATAAAAAACTTTCAAAAAATCCTATTCCTATAGTGAGTTTGAATTGTATCAGCTGAGCGGGATAAAACACACTTTTCCAAATGTCATATTTATTACATCGCCATGTTTGGTTGTCGTCTCAACACAATAGCACGTGTCCTTCCGCAGTGATATACATTACACACTTAACACATTTACACGCGGCGGCTATAAGTTTTACCATATACAAAACAAAATGTTCAGAAACCTTTCCCAACTTTCAGGGTCTATCTCAAGTATTACTGGATCAATACTAGGCATGTTGGTACTTATTTCAATGCATTTCTCTTGGTGATTCCAAATATGGTAATGTAATTCAACAATTTTGACATTTTTGAAACATTTAGTGCAACTTTGGAATGTCGTCTGCAGCTACCTGCCGCGTGAAGTGTTAACACATTTACTGTGCTACATGTAAATGAAATATCGCTTTCTGTCATTGTAAACATAAACATTTGATTTCATATGCATGTACATGACTGTATAAGCGGCTTCAATGTATTCATCATGGTCATAAGGGAAATTGTATCATCAACAAAATACGTGATCAGTATTGTATCATTGCTTTTTAACACTAATTTCCACGCGGCTATTAGTAAATTACCATATACAAAACAGAATTTTCAGAAACCTTTCCCAAATTTCAAAGTCTATCTCAAAGATTACTGAACCAATACCAGGCATGTTTGTACCTACATGTATTTCAATGCATTTCCCATGGTGATTCCAAATATGGTAATGACATTCGACACTTTTGACATTTTTGAAACATTTTGTGAAATTCTCGAATGTCGTCTGAAGACGCCTGCCGCATGGAAAGTATTAATAATAAATGTTTGATGGGCAGCTTTCCTATGGACTAGAATACAAATTGCATGAACTTGTCTCTGGCATTTAAATGATACATTTACTTTGTCAAATCACTACTTCAATTCGGAATGACTTTCAGAAATACGGATAACTCAATCTGACTCATGTCAGAGAAGACTACTTTGCTGATAAATTTGAAATCATTTTCGAATCACCCTTATACAAAGTCTATACGTTTAGTTTCATGTGAAGATTGCAAAATAAGATAATACATTTGATAAGATTTGATAAAAGTATATATTGAAGAACACATTTTACCATGCGTCGTACGCATAAACCATACGACCTATGACGAACCTTAATCCTAAGGCGGTGTTGTGTTGTATTGTATTGTAACGATTGAGCGCGGTAAAAACACCTTTTTCCAAATGTCACATTTATTAAAACGTTTGCGCCGACTTCGACAAGTGACAGTTTAAACTCTTCGTTTGGTTACAGGAATGCTAAAATGTCACTTAATCAGTATTTAATACCTATAATAGATGTGATGTTGTGATGAAAATGCACACATATTGACGTTTGACGTGTATCGCGTAACAAATATGATATATAGTAAAAGCGAAAACAATCTTTTCAAGAATCCCTGCGAATATAGTTAATCAGACGATAGATTAGAGATAATATTTGTATCATTATTCTGGTGATGAAAGATCGAAGACAGGGCGACTAATTACGTTACAGAATCCCTTGAGATGGGGAGACAATCAAAACAAGTTGTTTTCAATTTAAGTTAGAGCAATTTATATTTAGATAAATCAGCGGGGAGCTCTTTGACACGTCCTGAAAAGCACACCCTAAAAATGTCCTACTTTTTTTTTGAATGTGTTCATGGTGTTATTACCTCTACTCAAGTGAAATCTACTTTTTGAACAAAAAAGTCTTAACACTTTCCACGCGGCTATTAATTTTACCATATACAAAATAGATTTTTCAGAAAACTTTCCCAATTTTCAAAGTCTATCTCATGGATTACTGAACCAATACTGGGCATGTTTGTACTTATGTCAATGCATTTCTCATGGTGATTCCAAATATGGTAATGACATTCAATAATGTTGACATTTTTGGAACATTTTGTGAAATTTTGGAATGTCGTCTGCAGCCGCCTGCCGCGTGGATAGTGTTAAACTGGCCCTTAGTAATTAGGGAATATTTCATCACGAATCAGAACCTAGCTTCGTGTTCATTGTGTATCCCTCCCTGGATGCTGTATATGATGACAATTTAAATAGTGTACATAACAGGTTTAACGCCGCTGCAGGATGGATTACTGAAACCATAATTACACGGGTATACGTATAGTCAACTTTTGACTCAAATAAGTCATGCCTATTTTCCGGATGAACTCCGATAATATTGTTGATCTATGAACTTCGATAAGTAAATAATGTCTGTACAATGAAGATGAACTCTGAACACCTAGTTGATTATATTTCTGTAGCTCCAGTCAAAAATGATTGTGTTCGTCAGTTTTCTGATGAGCACAGGTGCCCTTGGAAGATCTAAGTAGCATTTGTAAAGGGGCACTGGTAGTGTTTCCTCATTTTTCCTGGAAATATTCTTTTTGCCCCCACGTAATACTTCGACATATACTAACTATATAATACAATCTGAAACCGTTATCTAATTCGCCATCTATCGTGTCAAATATCATGATTTGGTAATTTCGATGTAGGCCTACCACATCGAGATTATTATTAGCACCACTCGCCCCATAAATTGATTCAACCAAATTTCTATCTAGCGCCATCATTCATATAGTCAACTATGTATGAACGTGTGTAATTTCACTGTCACACAATCGAGCAACACCCTCTGATACTTCGCCATGTCAAAAACCGCTCCCAGTCTGATGGGGAGCAGTCAAAGTGAGTGAGCCCTCTATCGGTCCATAAAAGGGTCTAACGCAGCAGACACTCATTCAACCGTTCCCCATAAATTATTTCACTTACGAACCGCATCTATTGACACAATTCATTTTTTCAAAATTTCATTTTTCTCAGCAATCTCTCAATGCCCCTTTAAATTACAATTTAACGATGTTAACATTTATATTACAGGCAATCGAATTACCTCATTTTCATTTGATTTATTTGTCTATTTACTTGGTATTATATACGGGAGCTCGTTTACCGACCTTTCTACCAACTTCAAATAACGATCAAACAATTGCGACCTTTGGCCACGTTTGGGCGTCCAAAAGTCAAAATTAGTCTAAATAAATACGGGAAAACCTCGATATAATTTGTTTCCAAATCAACTTTGAAATGAAGCCTTTTTATAAATGTACACTCTGTGTGACGAAGCAGATGTGGCTAGATTATGGAGCTATATTTATACGGGGTGTACCAAAAACACAATCTTATGTGTGACAAAGCAGATGTTGCTCGATTACGGAACTATAGGGTGTACCAAAAAGTAATCCCATGTGTTAGTGTCATAACTTCACACTTATAACATTTGGTCACTTTAAATACTTTGGATTCATAGAGCCAACTTATTTCAGGCCAAATTCGATTCTCTTGTTTCCTAAATAAATGATTTACCGTAAACCTACTTCCAAAGTGCCCATTCATTTTTGACCAATATTGCAGCCAGGTAAACAATAAACAGTAAGGCGTATAGCTGCAAACTAAGTACGATTGACTCCGCCTTTCTCCTCGTGAGTGCGTACGCCAGCGATTCGAATAGTCGCGCGCGTTTATATTCTGCAATTAGTGAATAACGCAGTTACGTCACTGTCTCGTGATGGACAAATACTTTTATATAGTTCAGTCCGTTCCATATTGGCGAACCTGCTTTACGGCAGCGAATGAAATACAAAGAGCGTTTGTGCGCAAAATGCTCTTATGGCGCAACATGGCGCATATATATTGTATGACGAGTGCGTATGTCAAAATAGCACCGTATGCTATGCTTTATTTACTTTCACGCGCGGAAAGATAAAACTGCATATTTCTCGCCAATTCGGAACTAATTAATAATAGTTTTATTATAGTCATTTTAACCTGAATGTTAATATGAAAATGTCTACTAAGTTGGTCAGATCATAACCATGCACACAGAGGGGTTGTTGTTGTTCATTTTAAAAAGAATTTCTCGGGTAATTTCTTCAGCGTTTTAGTCATAAACCCGTATTTTAGACTAGTAAATAACAGTAAAAAATGTACTGAATACTAATCAATAATGATTCTGAATCAAGACTTTTTCACGAACAATAATTTGACTGCGATATGGCAAAGTCATGCCTATCCAAAATAACAGGTTGCAATTTTGATCTACCCTATACGACTATAGATTTACAATTGAAATATTATGCGATCTTTAGCCCTTGTACTATGCGTTTAAATTCAAAGGTCGTTTATCGCAATAAATAAGCGGTGACACGACATTTTTGTGTTGAGTTTGTATCTAAACGGAATGATTTTGTAATACCATTCACCTGGCACGTTTTATGGACAAGTGCTTTATCACACATATTGTATGAAGGGTATTCTAATATGATACCGTGTTATTATCCATGGTAGAATGATAGTTATTACAGCCATGACAGCTAAAGTACATCTGTCATGTCTATGTCTGTCTTGGAAAACTATTTCGATTGTATACAAATAGCAGGGTAACACAATATTATTTTAGTCACAGACACCTCGCTAAACAAGACTCAAACCAAGCCCTAATCGAATACTCTCATGACATCAAATTATAGTCCATAATGAATAGAATATAAAATAAATGTTACTTTTTATATAGCGCTTCATCAAATTAAGTATGCTCAAAGCGCTTTACATTTATTTCGCTGCTCATATGGATACATCAGAATCAGTTCGCTTCTCTTAGCATGCTTAGGTTATTGCTGCCTATCTTTACAAATTCTGATAAAGTCGCGTAATCCTATCATGTACTTAGATTGTGATTATTCCCAAACAGAAACCCATTTTACACCTGGGTGGAGAGATGTACTTACTCAGCATGCTCAAGAACACAACATGTTGACCACAGCGGGACTCGAACCCACAACTATTTTGATTATGAATCTAGTGCTCTTTCCGCTGCGCTGCGTCACACATATACCCACCATATAACAAATTGTCATAAACATTCGTCATATGACAAACTGTCGTACCCTTTGGCATGTTTAGCGGTATTCATGAAAAATAAAGGTTTGATTCATGCAACGTGATTAGATATTAACACTTTCCACGCGGCAGGCGTCTGCAGACGACATTCCAAAATTTCACAAAATGTTTAAAAAATGTCATTTATAATGGATTTCATTACCATATTTGGAATTACCATGAGAAATGCATTGAAATAAGTACAAACATGTCTAGTATTGGTTCAGTAACCATTGAGATAGACCTTGAAATTTGGGAAAGGTTTCTGACAAATCTGTTTTTCATATGTTATAACTAATAGCCGCGTGGAAAGTGTTAAGCCGCTAGACACGAAGCATATTATCAAAATGTAATGATGTTAAGCTGGCATTTTAGAGACTGTTGTTCTTCATTATAAGCATCTTAATAACGCACAGTAATTTTCTCGGGAATTTATAATCTGGCAGCAGCCATGAAAAGAGTTTGTTTTTTAGGATACGCCGACATTTAAAATACAGCGCCATCTTAAAAATGAAATATATGTCACCGAGTAGCAGACGTCACGCCTGCACGCGGGATAACATTGTTATCTTCGCTACAGTTGCGTTTTTCTTAAAATTAAAATTCCCGCAAAGATACTAATGAAATGCAGTGATGTTTAATAAAACACGAGAAGAAAGAAATACCGCCAAATGTCAGAATGCTCACCTCTCAAAAGTCACGACCCATTTTCATGCCATAATGCTAAACGACCCCATTTTTACTTCATAAATGCTGAACGATGCCTTTCCGCTTTTATGCACATAATAAGCGGCTTCTTTTAACATGTTTAAGAGGACGGCCGGTCGAACGGGCACCTGTTACTAAACGCAGCGCGCTTCATACGGTTGCTTTCAATCCAATTTATTCGTCATGTCACACTTGCCCCCTTTTTTGTGCCATATTTATCTCATAGCACTTCTTGAAAGTGTGAAAATTGCGCTGTGTGGCACTCAGTCCTATCCAGAGGGCACATGGTTATTGCACTATACGTAAGACAAAGAGACGGTCGTCACAATAGGTTAGTGCGCGACTATGTCAATGCAATATAAGCTACTTGTATCATCACGCAATGTAAAATTCAAGAGAATTGTTTGTTGACTCATGAACGCAGCGGTTGACTTCCGGGTCAAGTGCATTTTAAGATCTCACATTCCTCTGATTATGAAATACCACGTACGCTTTCGGTTTACTACTCTCGAAGTCAAGTTCATGGCAATTTTATGCCCAATTTCACATATACTCTATTTTAGTTTTGTTATGAACATGGGGTTTTAAGGTTCATTGGTGAGAGAGCATTTGCAAAATCTTAAACAGGTAGTACAACCCAGAAAACCTATCCATAATATGCATGCTCCATTTACGCTTTGGTTATGCATCTAAAGTGCTGGCTACAATAAATACCGGTGCAAGAAGCAGGGCTTGAAATAAGCAGGAGCAGGGAGCAAATTTACCCTGCTAAACCTTAAAATGCCCCTGGTTCTTACGTAAATTGTGGTACTAGGAGCAACATTTACATTGGAAATTGCCCCTGGTTATTTGTTGAACTCATCTTCGGGTTGACGTATTTTTGTGGTTTTACACTTTAACAGCCCCTGGTATATGACAAATTGCCCCTGGTTCTGAAGGTAAATCTGTGAACCAGGCACAAATTTGTGTAAAAAGTAACCCCTTGTTTTTTATTCCTTTGTTTAAGCCCTGGCAGGAAGCCACCCAGTCACTGGCAATTCACTTGGAAAATACCGTGAAAATGCTGTAAATGAAGACTGCAGTGAAATGGCACGGTGCAGAATTGTGTGTGATAATTTCCGTGGAAATACTGTGAAATGCAGAAAATATGTTCCGCTATCGTGTGTTAAAAATGGCATGAGGATCTTATTAGCATACCGTTAACATTCTGTGACAAAAATACGATTAATGATTGAATGCATGTGACTGCGGGTGAAAAGATAGCGCGAACATTTACGTGAAACAAAACCGTAAAAAGGTTGTATAAGCACCGACAAATAGCAGATAAAGCGTCGTAACTGATATATTTGTTAAATTCCCCATGTCCGTCCCTTTTTTCTTCTTCAAACAATCAATACAATGTTATTGTCTGCAAACGTATCTTTGGAGAAAAGAAACTTCAACCTGCTTAATCCTGCTTAATCCTGCTTAATCCTGCTTAATCCTACTTAACACTTTTCACATAGCTATTTAGGTTTACATGTACAAAACAGATTTTTTTTCCCCAAACCTCTCCCAACTTTCAAAGTCTTATCTCATGAATTACTGAACCAACACTAGGCATATTTGTACTTATTTTAATGCATTTCTCATGGTGATTCCAAATATGGTAATGAAGTTCAATAATGTTGACATTTTAAAATCATTTTGTGAAATTTCAGAACAGTCGTACGCAGATGCCTGCCGCATGGAAAGTGTTAAGGGGTTACGGTAATTATACAATGTCTGCAGTCTCACATTGTACCAAACATTGTAGCAATCTCTGCCTGACACAAGCAGTGCCAATAAGCCCCCGTCTCCTGTGCAGCATTTCTTGACTGGCCAAGATGCATAATGACATTAACCTTTACCATTTAAGTCCATCATCTTTTGCGCTATTGAATTATAACAAAACATAATTGTTATTACACTATATAGATCCTTTAAAACCGTGAGTAATTATTTAAAGCACCAGTTTTATCATATGCAAAGTGTCGAATAACAGGATACAAATTCATCTTTTAATATTCATTGGTGAAAGACCATGGAAAGACTACAAAATCAATAGTGTAGGCAGCAAGGAATGGTTTGTGATTGGATGGCTATGGCGATAGGATAGTTTGCCCACTTGTAAGCGTGAAAGACCATAAGCGGATCGTAAACTCGCAGTATATGCAGCAATTGAATGACTGTGATTGATTTACAGTGAAAAGACTTTTTCAAACATTTGCGTGAAAGACCCGTGAAAAGAGTGTAAATCAGCAGTAAACAGAAACTTGCACATTGTAAACCAAGTGACTATGACACTTTATTATTTTAGATGCTACATCGGCCCCTTTTTATATATTAAAAGATACAATACCACGTCGAAATAAGTAAATATCTTTGACGAAAACAATCGATGGAAAAGACTGTTCCGTACGGCATGTACGGGGGACGGATCTCTCACTAGGGAAGAGTAGGTCCATCAGAAGAAATTAATTTTCAACCATTCTAAAACAAAACTTTTCAACAACAATAAATGTCAATAAATTACAGACAATTTCAGAAAATGGATCAACAAAAAATCTGCATTCTTTTTCAAAATCAGTCGGGCCCATATAACAGGGTGTTATCCTTCGCCAAAAGGGATCAATTTAATGTTACAGTCTCCCGTTTATAATTGTAACAGACATTGTAGTAATCTCAGCCAGACACAAGCAGTGTCAATAAGCCTCCATCTCCTGTGTAACATTTCTTGACTGACCAGGTTGCATAATGACGTTAACCTTTACCGTTTAAGTCCATTATCTTTTACACTATTGAATTATCCCAGCGTTAACCAAACATACTGGTGTAATGTGTTTACACGTGGTACCTTTGAAACCGATTTTAATATTAAGCGCCAATTTGATCATATACAAAGGGTTAGTGTCGGGTATATACAGAATTTACATAAGTTCATTTTTTCATTGGTTAAAGACTATAAAAATACTACAAAATGACCTAGGCAGCAAATAATGGCTTGTGACTGAATGGTTAACAGTTCAGAGAATCGTTTGCCCACCTGTGAGCGTAAAAGACCACGATCGGATCGTAAACTCGCAGTATATTAAAGCAGCCATATTCAATATTTGATTGAATGACTGTGATTTGTTCAAACATATTCGTGAAAGACCCGCGGAAAGAGTGTACATCAGCAGTTAACAGCAACTTACACACCCATGCGCGTAAGCGCCTCCAAAGACCTTGTTTACACACCTTCAACCGTGGACCTAAACTAGTCCACGGCTTAAGGTGTGTAAAACAAGTTAATGTCCTCGTGTGGCGGTGTTTACACACGTTCGTGTGTATGTTAAGAAAAAATAAGGTTTCACCGTCAACTGCGGACCTATTGTAAATACCCCAGATTTCGACGAGCGCCATCTATCGACCATCTTGAGCTCAGATAAAGCCTATGACAACTGCGGACGTCCACGGTTGACTGAATGTCCACGGTTGAAGGTGTTTTAACACATAAAGGTCCACGTTTGGCGGCGCTTACCAACGCTTTGTAACCAAGTAATGAGAGTGTATTATTTAATTATGCCGGTCCCTATTAATATATTCTTCAAGAATCAATATGATGTCGTTATTAGAAAATGTCTATGAAGAAAACCATCGCCGGTTATTTCTTAGTCGACGAAACCTATTCTTCGGGCGGTCGGATCTCTCAAGGCAGGCTAAGTCCGTCGGACTTTATTTTTTTATTCACAATTTAAACAATTCTAATACCAGGAAAATGTCAAGAATATTTCAAATATAACCTGTATAACCCTTAGCCTGAGGGGTAAACGTAGTTTATAGTATCCTGTTAATTGTAACAAACATTGTAGCTATCTCAGCCAGACACAAGCAGTGTCAATAAGCCTCCATCTCCTGTGTAACATTTCTTGACTGACCAGGGTTGCATAATGACCAGGCGCGTAGCCAGAACGTAATTTTACGGGGGGCGCAGTGATCGCTAATAATGACTATCAAAGCGGTGCGCAGCACCGCCGTCCGCGGCAACGCGGACAGGGGGGAGTCAGAGGGGGGATGTGCCCCCCCTTTGATGTTAGCGATTTTTGAAAAATCATGGTCCAAATGAAGCCATTTGGTGCAACATTTTACCATAATATCGGCAGTAAAGAAGCTTACACATTTGCCGCAAATTGTTTGTTTAGAGGCCATTAAATCACCGAGTTTTTTGTAACTTTACGTAATCAAATTCAATCAACAATTGTACAACAACATAGCTTACCCTGTGCGACGAGGTCGGATTCGGCAATGGACGTTTCAATTATATGTGTAGTATCCTCTATCTTTGCTTCTATATAATGCTGTCCCCTTACCATGCTTACTGCATGAATACTCTGTGCTTCGATGGTCAGGGATTCGGACGACCTTGGTCATATTGATGAACTTAACGCGAACTGTACATACTGTATGTAACGCACCTCCCCCTTCCCTCCTCCTCTTCCCCTCTTCTCTCTCCTTTTTTTTCTTTTTTTCTTCTTTCTTTTTACGATTTTTTTACGGGGGGCGGGCGCCCCCATAGCCCCCCCCCCCTGGCTACGCGCCTGATGACATTAACCTTTACCGTTTAATTCCATCATCTTTTGCGCTAATGAATTATCCCAGCGTTAACCAAACATAATGGTCTAATGTGTTTACATGAGGTACCTTTGAGACCGGTAATAATAATTAAAGCACGTGAAATAGCATAAACAGAGGTATTTGCTACACAGAATACATCTTCTAATTGTAATACACAAATAATATAGGTCATTGAATTACACACACACACAAATGCATTGATATGTCACAAAATACAAGCATGGCGATGGATCAATAATGCCTGAATAGCTCCACTTTGATGCGAGCCGCGATAGTGGATTGTACAATATTTACGCAATGATGTACGTTGCACTTTGAGCGTTCACTAATTTATCAAGTCCATATCTTTTTGACAATGGTAATATTAAGTTTACCTGCTCAAAATCCGCTGTGTATGATTTAATATAATAATAAGCTTTTGGTGTGTGGGGGTGCGTCAGCTTGCTATATTTTGTTTCAGATAAGTCTATACGCTATAATAGATAATTTTTAATTGTGTTATAAATGAGAAATATGTCTCCCCGGGATAGCTCAGTATAACACATATAATTTTCCATAGCAAATATCATATCCATTCGCGTTGAGATACTTGTATGTAATACAATAAATATTGGATATCGTTAATCTCAATTCAAAAAATATAAATTGCACGTATTTTATTTATTACTGGTACACGCTTTGTGGCTGCCTTTTCATAATGTAAGCCTTGACCACAAGATCCATACTCCTTTTCTAGGAAAATTCCTGATATTATAATTTGAGTAAGAGTAATGAAAAATATTAATCGGGATTCGGGAAGCCCTCTTTTTCAATTGGATTTTTCTGCAGCTACGACTATTTTGTAGCATGCGTGGAGTCTGTGTGATATTATATGATAATTCTGAAATTATTGAAAATTTTAATTTCAAATAATCATTTCATGTTGCTTTAAACATTGTTTTCCGTTTCTGAACAAATTTAAACGTTTGCGAAGGTATATTAGAACATAGTAATGTGCTGCTGTTGAAAGACATCTATTATCAGGATTCGTTCGTGCAAAGTGGGAACATTGGAGCGTTTGTACAGGTGGTAGCATGGAATGTGTTACAGGATCATTATCATGGGGATTTTATATGTTTTGCCAATTCGGATATTGGAGCCTTTTAAAGGTGTGCCATGATAGCTTAAGATATTTATTGCATCTAAAGAGTTCCCTTATAACGTTGATATTTTCAATTGCAACTTTTATGTTACTTTTATACTTAAATCGAAAATGGGAAACTTTTGAGCGTATCTTTTACGATTGTTACATCGAAGGTATACTAGGATACATGTACCTTAAAATGTACAGACATTTTTCGATACCCTTTAGATAGGTACAATTTACAGCCTGATGTTGTATTGAGCGTTTTGGAGGTTGAAAACATAATTCCAGTTCTATATATTTTACCATAGTTGTTTTAAATAATATGGTTGTTTTTAACCGTCATGCACAGAATTCGTTAAGAAAATGTCTTCTGAAGCTATTGTTCTTACTTTTCTGAGGGTATAAGTGGCTTTAAGTGTTCAACGTTTGTCGAGATTTTGTGGAATACAGTATGAAAGCACACATTATGTATACCTAGGCTTGACAGTTATCATGGTGTATGTTAATTTAATGAAAATTAATAACAACGAAGTATAAATCAGAATCGAAAAGGTTCTTAAGTGTAAATTTGACAGATTTTCTCCGATTAAAACAAAAGCTGAGCCGAATAATGTAGGGTAAATATGTATTTTTATTTTCAACATGATTTTGTCTCCCTCGTGAGGAATTGACTTATGGCTCTACCGCTCTGTAGTGTCACTAATAATATATGGGAGTAAATCTGACATTTACGCGTTACTTAAACTACATAGTAGTATTACAGTACTGTGCAACATAATAAGATTCAAACAAGTACATATAACACTTAGGTGATTTGTGCATATAAATGCAATCATGGAAATGATGTTATGCTAGTCTTTGAACAAGTCCAATATGGGATAAAATTGTATTCAAAGCAAATGCTAGCACAGTGGTTCCCAACCTCTGGGTCGCGACCCCATTTGGGTCGCGAAGCACTTTTTGTGGGGTCGCGGACTAGCCTAATTTAACCAAAATAAAATGCTATGTTTTCAAGAAAAGTGTACTGTATAGTTATATAACAAATGACAAAATACAAGGGTTTCTTGCAACACTGGTTTGTTGTAAGATAAACCGAGTCGCAACCGTTTTGCAATATTCCCGCGCCTCTCCGCCCATATGGAAGAATCCGAAGACATCGAAGTCGAGTCTCTTACATTACTGAGCAAATTCAGGCAATGATCAGTCGGTTCGAACACTACTTCCCCGAGCTCAAAGTCCAGTCATTCAGTGTGCCCCGAGACCCTTTCAGAGTTTCAGTGCACCATTATAGACGCTATCACCGACAATGATATCACCGAAGAGGAGTTTGTGAGACTCAAGGAGGATTCCGGAGCGAAAACATCATTCAAGTCCGCGTCTTTGCACAGTTTCTGGTGCAAAATCCTACCCATGTCTATCAAAGAATACAATACGTTCTGTACAATGGTAGTGATGAAAACTAAGTACAGGAATCGGCTTGAAATAGAAAAGGACATGATCATGATGATTGTCGCGCGTAATCATCCACAGAGCCACGCATTGCAAAACTGGTTGCTGACAAATAGGCTCAACCATCACATTGACATTGATTATCACATTGACACTAAGGGTGACATTATCAATAATTACATTAGTTGTCAACGTCATATTAATTATTATGTAATAAATGTGAATTATAATGTTGTATCATGATAACACATGTGACTTTGTTCTGTGAGGGGTCGCGCTCTGATGCTGGTTTCTGGAATGGGGTCACCACCAGAAAAAGGTTGGGAACCACTGTTCTAGCAAGATGTATATCAAGACAAGTGTGTTTGTTGCATCTAACAAAATGTGCCAAAAAGCCATTAGTATAAAATAGAGGTTTGCGGGTAAATATTGAATGTTCCAGCATACGTGGAAACTTTTATGTCGAATTAAAAGTAATTTCCACTGTATGCCAGAAATGCTGCTCTTAAACAATTGCAATTCTATAACAATATAATACTTGTATTTTAGTATAGATTTGTTTACCTTAGTGTCGTTGAAGGTAGTGACAAGCTCGTAGCCTTGCAGAACCTCTTGATTATCTTTAACATCTTGCAGGGCTAACTCCACCGCCGGTAAAACTCCCCGTCCCAACTCACCAGCCTCCTCCTCGTCAGAGATGGGGAATAACCCGGTCACGTGAATATACTTGTTGTCGGCTGTATCTTCATCCGATTGGGAATTGACACAGCCGGGTAACGCGGTTAATAAACACGCTAAAAGCACCGGAAGTAACATTTCTATTTCCCGCGCAAAACGGTGTCGTCTGCTACTGTTACCTCTTCTTGCTGGTCTCATACTTTTGACGGGTGCAGCGCAGTAGTAGCAGTAATGAACCACGAAGGAATTGGTTGCTATAGAAGCCAACTGCGGTGACAGACACACAAACACACACACCAAGATGGGTTACTATCTACTGAAGATACAGTTCCACGTCAATATCCTGAAGACATAGTTTGTAAAAGATTTTCCAAGAAGAGAGATACATATCGTTTCCTTACGTTAAGTGTTTATGCAGTGTGGGAAATTCCCAAATTTTTAACATCCAACTCACAAAGACGCGCTTTCATGTTACAGTTACATCATGCACTGCGTAACTTCGATAATCCATATTAAGACTTATTATTAGTCAATGGTAAATTAGAAAAAGTTACAAACATTATATTTCACTCCACTTGTAGTCAGCAATAACAACAACGAAGAAGTACTGCTGTCTGTTTCATGCTACATCCAGAGAAATCACCGGGGCAACAAGTAACAGAACATATAAGTATTTGTTCCAATTCGGCTTTACTTCCGTGTTCGGTTTCTATGCAAAATTTGACGAAAACAGTTTGTACAAACATATAACATTGATCTTGCAGGTGAACCGTGTAAATGAAACAAACAAAATCCGAAAAGGCAGTCTTTGATGTTAAATTGGCGTGACGACCCGATTCTCACTCGTATTGTGCGACTGAACGTGATGCAGTCTATAGGTGGTGTTCCGTAACCTAACCTGTCACCGATGTTTATTTATCTCCAATATCGGTGCTAAACAGGGGTTACACAACGATGCCTCTCGGTGAATATTCACATCCAAATCAAGCCCAGCCAGAGCCAAGCAAACGCGGAACGCGAAAAAAATGGCAAAAATTGACAATTTCTCTCAGTGTCGGCGTTCGCTTCTGCAATGGTGTATCGGTGCGCTGGAGAATCCACGTGCGTGTCATATATATTCTCTCACGACTACTACGACCGCTGCTGTTGCTGCTGTTATCGCCAGTGACTACTTCGTGCATTGAATTATGTGCTGTTTGTCTGCACGACCGATTCTACTGACGTTCAGCACTGAAGTGTGAGTGTGTGTGAAATAAAGTGTACGTTTGAACGGCGCGCTCGCTTATCTTCGTAAATTGGCTTTTTGAACGTGTATATTGACAACGGAGCCGAGATGTTAATTTTACGGTATTTTGAAGCGCGCCATCCCCACATAATAACTATGGTATTCTTCATTCTCTTAAAAAAGGAACGGCGCTTGCGTGGACTGCCATTACATTTTAAATTATTGGATGGATAGAGGACTTGCAAATGCATTGAGTGCAATGCAATAGGCAATCATCAATCGATACTGATTTCAAACCAAACAGGGTATCGGATATCAGGTTAAGCGTAACCCCTCACGGTTATCATTTTATATCCATTTTGAATAACATGCTCATCCGTCAGACATGCCAAAGCTGGGTTAATATGGTGTGAAGCCAACTTCGAGGTTTATATACATCTGTGCAGGAGAAATGTTCACTTGACTGGTTATTACCCTTCTCTCAATTGTTTGTTATCCTAATCCTTTAATCATCGCACATTAAGTGATTGATCCCAGTTAAGCCGATTACATGAATTGGCGGATGGGCGGTTTACCCTTCTTGAAGTAGGTGTTAACTTGCTCCTGTTGTGCATATTCTCTGATCAAAGTCATTACTTTCTGATATCTTATGAATGATGATTTGAACTAAAGACCTTCCATGCAAGTGCCCGTAATGAATGATACCATAATAACACTTTGAACTTCGTGATATATAGAGTAGGTTATTGATTAGCAAGGGCTTTGAATAAACCACAGTTGTCTAAAACGTGCCACATATCAAATGTTTGGTGAAAGGAAATCGAGTTACTTAATATAAAGTAGTGAATTTCTCTGAAATCGGGTAATATCGAGAGTCGTTGATTTGTAAACGGATTAGATTCTCAGAAGAAAAAAATCTTAGAGCATTTCTCTATATACACCCTTTAAAGATTCCTTGTGATAAATAACTAATTTCCTGTTTTATAAAAGAATCCTTTACAGTCAGTAGCGTGTCTTCAATTGGGGATGAGGGGGAGGGGGACAAGCCTGTGATCAGGGGTGGGGGGGGGGGGCACGACCGACTATTTTTTGTGGGGGTGAGGGAGACAAGCCTGTGATCAAGGGGGGGGGGGCACGACCGATTATTTGTTGCCCCCCCCCCCATCTCTAATTACGCCCCTGTTTCCAGTCATATCACATTTATGCATACTAAAAGAGTTCGTTGTGAATTTCTACAGACAAAACAACATATGTTACATTTGTACAAACAAGATGTCACTATAAAAGTTCATAAGTTTTAAGAGAATTCTCTTGTAAGTTTTTCCAAATTAAGTGTTTTTAGACTTATTTACAATCTTTTGAAAATTTCACTAAAATCAAAATTGAAAGAAGAAAAAAATCAAGAAGTAACACTGTATCTGAAAATACTCAGGTAATATGCTTATGAATTAATTCCCAAAGTGTCATGGCCATATAGCACTTCCCCTTTTGTTTAAGTACAGAAATTCCAGAGAAAAACAAAAGAAATTTCATAAATGATCCGAAAGTCCTCAACTAGGTAGAGGTAAGACTTATATTTGATGTGGTCTCGGTATAAAAAGTATAGATATAATTGATTTGATTTCTGCAGTGGTGTAGGTGCCGAGTTAGCTATCTTAACCGACTATTTGCCTTTACTAATTTACCAATCTATAGGTCAGTATTTATGCACTTTATCATCTTCATCTTACAATACACACTGTCAGTATTAAAGTCATAACATCAGAGACCTTTTTCATCGTACTAAACCCGGGTACTAAACTTAGTCTCATTCGGAGTGCTTCAATAGGATAATGAATTGTAATTCATAACCATGCTAGCTGTTTTGTAGTCTCATATCGTGTATGGGTTTGCCATATTTGAAGTCATTATCAGGGACGACAAAAATATGGACCACACGGCGGAGATATGACTTTTGCGACACCTTGAGTATGCCGATCGCTAACTAAAATATTATTGATAAATAACAAACAAAATCGTGGTTGACCTTAATGCCTTAGAGATTACAATAACATCTATTCAATGCTAAGTTACAATCACGTTTGCAATAAACTGGCACCTACACCCACGTCCGCAATAAACTGGCACCTACACCCACGTCCGCAATAAACTGGCACCTACACCCACGTCCGCAATAAACTGGCACCTAGTCCTACACCCACGTCCGCAATAAACTGGCACCTACACTCACGTCCGCAATAAACTGGCACTTACACCCACGTCGGCAATAAACTGGCACCTACACCCACGTCGGCAATAACCAGTATCTCCCCCTGTATCCACAGAATAGCAACCAGTTGTCTGATGGGGGTCTACAGGGTGTATCAGAAAGAACTGTACCGTGTTTCTAAAATACATAAAAAATGCAAAATGGTTATTGTCTTAAATTTAAACACCTGCAATATAAAGGTGAACATGTTTCCTATATTATATGTTAATTTCATTGAGATATCTCTTTTTGTTCTCGTGTGGCAAGACATAATCGAAAATCGATGAAAATCGTGTTTTTAATTTCAATCCAACATTTCAAACAATGTAGCCCACACCACATATTAAGCAATATTCTAAACTCCCGTCAAAGAAAGGAAAGTTAAAACCACTCAAGCAGAACAAATCCCGGTTTATTTGCGGATTAAAAATCAAAATGTATCTCCAAATGTCACCCACAAAAGTATGCAAATAATAAATAGTTATACAATTAATGTGAAAGTTGAGATATGGCGAGCAAAAATAAAACCTGTCTTATGGACGGATAGGTAACTCAGGTAGGGTTAGTAATTTCACAGATTTTTTAAATTGATGATTTCGACCAAAATTGAAATCTACCATCTTTACCAGAAAGTCTGTATTTTTCATCAGAAATGTCCGATTTTCAAAATTTAAAATTCTTATAAAAGACGGGTGTTTGCGCAAGATATCTTTGAAAACGGTTTGAACAATCTGTGAAAACCCGCCACATGGTGGCATTTTTCATATTGGAGATATTTATATCATTAGAAAGCTAAAACTGTGCTGATTACAGAACTGTTTCGATCATTTTTCTACGATCACTACAAAAAAAGTTATGAGTGAATGATGATTGTGATGTCACCAAAAGCTACAAAACAAGAAATCATGAAAACAGGCCAAAAAAGATACATAATTCAATATAATAACATTATAAGGTTAATAATAAAAGTGACTTAAGTAAGTTTGTCAAGGTGAAATTTCATGAAAGATGATGACACAAAGTACTGGAAACTAATTTTCTTTAAAAAAATCAAAAAAAAAGATTCTTTTTTTCTGATTTTTTTCTTTCTTTTTCTTTTCTATTTTACCCATAATCCCTAGTTCACATTTTGCGACATCC
This sequence comes from Ophiura sarsii, assembly GCA_035610835.1. Classification (NCBI taxonomy): domain Eukaryota; kingdom Metazoa; phylum Echinodermata; class Ophiuroidea; order Amphilepidida; family Ophiuridae; genus Ophiura; species Ophiura sarsii. Next base: position 81,050,064 of record CM069443.1, read on the forward strand.
GACGGGTTTTCTCAGATCGCATCACCAATATCAATCGAATTCATACCGTAATAAATCATATTGCCTCGGTACAGTTCTTTCTGATACCCTGTACCCGCTAGTCATAAGGGTCGCTAGTCATAACGTGTATTTTCCTATACCACGAGTGCCCTAGTCATAAAAGTATGTTAGGGTTAGGGTTAGGTTTGGGGTAGAGTTAGGGTAGGTTTAGGGTTAGGTTTAGGGGTAGGGTTAGGGTTAGGGGTAGGGTTAGGGTAGGTTATGGTTAGGGTTAGGGTTAGGGTAAGATTAGGGTTAGGGTTAGGGTTAGGGTTAGGGTTAGGGTTAGGGTTAGGGTTAGGGTTAGGGTTTATGACTAGCGACCCTAATGACTAGTGACCCTTATGACTAGCGACCCTTATGACTAGCGAGTTTGACCCGTCTGATCCTCGCACAAGCGTGACACTCGGAGTAAGACCTAAATACACTGGTGAGGTGGGAAAAGACCTAGCTGATGAAGTCTAACACATCAAAATGCTTCATCATGAAATTTAAAATGGCAAAATATGTTACAAGGTATAACTCATTTCGCTCTGCATCGCATTGAGCACTCTGCTCTGCAAGAAGATTGCTTCATTAGGCCAACAAAAAAACAAAAAAGTTTGTTTCCAGAGCAAGCCTGAAAAGTCAATTGCGAAATGCGGTTTTTTTTAGTTTATATTTGTTTTCCTTAAATTCATAGTGGAGATTCACTTGAAATGGTTTTATTTAGTCAAATCTCTGCATTTTTGTTACTCTAATGCTCGCTGAAATGTGATATTCACCGCAGGTTTTCACTTTCGTGTTTGCCGTTTGTGGCCAATCGCCAATTTGAAACATGTTGGACACAATTTCGACAAAAGATGGCGCCCTCACAATATTGGTTTCCGTTTTGTCTATAAAATAATTAAATTGGCAAGAATCAAGCGTCTCAGTGAAATGCGCGCGCACTACTGGAAACATTTTGTTTGGCCGTAACCAGTATTATATTCAATGTTATATTTCCGCTTTTCGGAATTGATCCAATGTTAAACTAAACAATAACACTTTTTCCCGCTTTGTACCATACTGCACTGTATAGTTTAAACGTCGGACACTTGCGGTCTGCGGATACGTCACTATGTGATGAATCTGATGGTTAAAGGGGCATTGATATATCCATTAGGGAGAGAGCCCTCAATGTTGTCAGAATTCGGGGATTTTCACATATTATGCGTACATGTAAGGCTACACATGTTCTAACTACTATTTTAAATCGTAGAGCTTTAATTTGCAATCTTTCACGTAAAATTAATTAATTTAATAACAGTCTGTTTAATTTCGATGTAGACCTTCAGTGAGTAACTAAAGGAAACCCAGGCCAGCATTGAATCATCAATTAAAGGGAAACGGCAGCGTGTTAGATAAAGTGTGACAACAAGATGTTCTCTTTCCAAAGAAACCGTGACCACGAAAGCATTGTCACGGTTGAATGAATAACAATGCATTGTTAGATAGCTGGTGCAATTTGCACTGTTACAAGTTAAGTTAGCAACCCCAGTATACAACCTTTTTGGTGTGCACATGATATAGGTGGAGATGGACGCAGTTTTGGACTGTTGAGGAGGCACGAGTCTAGTGCTAATGGCAAATAGTAATCCAGTCGTATTCTTCCTTGCACTGATCCTAAAATGTTGAAGAAGAATTTCGACGAGATATATATAATAAATGATTAATAATGTGACTGAGAATGGTGCTATTGCAATTTGCGCTTGCCGCCGTCATATCCAAGGAATTATGTGTCTGAATCTTAAATAGGTGCGTAGCAACTTACTGCCATTTTGTATATTATATTAAAAATCGGTCAGATTTATTGTGATATTTTGTGTCAGGGTGGGACTTATTTTTGACACTTGGGTATATATGAGAGCGTCATGGATACGTGTGTGTTACAGGGTGTCCCAAAAATAACTGTGCACGTGTTTACCCAACTTATTGATCATGAAGCTCTAGAAAAATGAAATAAAAATGTTACACCAAATTTTAGAACTTCATCGTCAATAAGTTGGGTAAACACGTGCACAGGTGTTTTTAGGGACACCCTGTATATTATAACGTGGTGTGGGATCTGATCTGGAATGTAATTTGTTCGATTCAAACTAACCTAATATTAACTGTAGAGTTTCTCAGCGCGATATAGTCATTAAATGTGATTTGTTTGGTGAAAAGAAAACCAGACAGTACAACAAGAAATCGATTCAGCACGTATAAGTGAAGGCGAAGGACGGTTCTTTCCAATAACGGCAATGATGTGCTCAAGCGAAAATAGATTGAGATAGATATCGAGCCTTTTTCAATGGTCATTTCTGGAAAATTGGTATGCCCAAAGACGACTGAATGGCGAAGGTTTCATTCGAATATTTCCCTCCGGTATTTTTCTAGGGGAAATTATACGCTTATTGACTTTATACATAGATATGACAATGAAACCTTCTTGCCTGTCGCTTGTGCGTTTGCCTTTTACGATATCTGTACCATCGAAGCATACTGACGTAATTGATGATGGTTATCAATATTACACTATATCGTATCATACAGAGTCAAAATATTCAGGTCCCGATATCAATGATTCTTTAAATCAATTCAAATACAGAAATTAATAGCATTGAATGCACGGCTGTTTGATCCCACATCATTTGTCCGTTTTATTCTTAGAACACCGTAACTTGCTGGCCCGGTTCTGGTTTGAACTTATTCAAGTACCTGAATATACTGGCCATCTTTTGTGAGGTCAACAGATTTCGCACGGTCAAAAGAAATCGCACAGTAAATGTACTACTTGTAAAATGTTGCCTTCTATTTGGCTAATTTTGGATTAAATATACCCCCACATAACCAGCCCCCCCCCCCAGCACGCCACCTCGGTCTTTTCTCATTTTTTTCCTATTTCCTTTTTCCCCCTTTTTAATTTATTTTAGGGGGGGAGGGCACAAATGGGTTTTTTCAATCCCTTAGCAACGCCATGAAGATGTAGCTACAGGGTCACGTGAGTCAGAAAGAACGGGCAATTTTTTCGTAAAGACGCCATGAAAACTTGCAGTTCTGCAAATTCGAAACACATATTTGGCTTTCATTCAAAAACCGAATTTTAGAATTCGACCATTGCGCCATAATATTACATCAATTTTAGTAGAACCAGGTATTTTAAAGCCAAACCACAGGATGATAATAGCCCACAGAATTATTGGCTAGCTGATTCAGAGATGGCAATCAATGAAACAGGTTAAACACCTTGAAAGGCACTTAAATAATGGATACATCATTTTAAAATGACTGTATATTGAACTAACTAATTATCAAGATTATGAGTAAGACCAAGCCTGAATTCAAGAAAAAAACATGAAAAGAGGCATTGCAGCTTAATAAGGAAGCGAGCCTCATACATAGAAGAATGGCTTGATAATTCGCCCATCCTAAGGGTTGGCTTAAACATTTGGGTTTTACTCAAATTGGCAATTGGCGTAACATGAGAACGTAATGGTCGATTTTAACCATTCTTTTTTTGAATTGAATAATGGGTCTTTCAGCACTGCCATTGGTTTTTAACATGCATTCCTGACATTTTTGTGACACCCTGTATATAAACAGTATAAGATGAGTTATACGGATTCAAACACGTTTCGCCAGACACTTAATAACCGTCTACACTTCCGTAGTTCATCAAACATTCATATGTCACTCGTGAGGAGTGTTTTCATTATGGTTGAATGGCTTTTTAAGGTCTATCCACATGACCTATTTTACATTTTGATCTATTATTAAACCACAAATAGAACAAAGACTCCTACCTTTTTAGTTTTAGTTAGTATGGTTTAATATGTATACTTAGTTATGGCGAGAAAATGTCTCCTCGATATTTAGTTTGCTCTAAATACCATGGAAATATACCAAAGAATGTCAATCACATCTTGGACAAAAACTAAATTGGTGTGATAGTCCACAAGTCTTTAAGGTGGCAACGTCATGATGTTATGTTTCGTCATGTCTTCATAGCGGAGTATGTCTATGAGATGTGACGAGACTTGGTGTTGAATTTCAATCAAGTGATGTGTGTTCAAGGGCAAAGTAACAAGAACTTTGAGCGCTGAGTCAAACTAATAAAATATAAGTATTTAAAAAAAATTAAGTAAGTCCCATAGGCATGATAGGCGGCGGAAGAGGTGGGGCGGGCCTAAAATGTCACGACTATCTCTGCGTCTCTCTAAATCTGCCAAGCTCCCAATAGAACCATAGAACTGTATTTGTAAGCAAAGGGCACGTACCAGTGGCGTAGCCAGGTTTTTCTCAGTGGGGGGGCAAAGGGGGGGCCGGGAGTTTTGGTGGGGGGGCAACAACCAAATTGAGGATTGAATTTCCTTGTGTTGTGAATAGGTTAGTCCCAAATTATTTCAACTGACATTTCCCACAGGGGGGGCAACAGGGGGGGCAGAGAACCCCACAGGGGGGGCAGCTGCCCCCCCCCCCCCTTGCCCCCCCTTGGCTACGCCACTGGCACGTACTGGTTTAGTGTAGTGGACTCTATAGAAGGTCGAATTTCATTGGCTTATAATTTCGAATATACTTTTGGCGAGTTTCATTCTTATGGCGAATTGTCTTTCCGAGAGTCAGAAAAAAGGTCTCCTAGATTGGAAACACGCGTGATCGACGACATGCTTGTAGACGTGAAATCACCGTAAAATCGTACACTAATAACAAGCAGATCACGTAAAGGACAGAAGCGACTTTTTACCATTGCATGATCATCCCGAGGCTATTGTAACTGGCACAGTATAAGGCGCTGTATGTCACGGCGTTTGTTTCCCGAATTTTGGTGATAGTCCACAAGTTTTTCAAGGTGTTAAAGTCATGACTTCATGTTTCGTCATGTCGTCAATCGTCATAGCGGAGTATGTCTACGAGATGTGATGAGACTTGGTGCTTAATTTCAATCAAGTGATGTGTGTTTAAGGGCGAAGTAACAAGAACTTTGAGCGCAGAGTCAAACTGAAGCTTCTTAGTGACAGAAAGACTCAAATGTGATTGGTACCCTGTCCCATAAAATATAAGTATTGTAAAAAACAACATTGGCGGCGGAAGCGGGGGAGTGGTTTACCGTTAATACAATATAATTGTCAAAATGTACAAATCACAGTTTGTATCAAAATTGAGGGCGCAGCCTCCAATACATCACTAAACCTTTAATTCTGAAAAAAGCTTCCGCCGTCACTGGCATGACTTGTATGACCTCTGCCATGCATGTTTGCATATTTATTTGAAAATCACTTTTGAATGGCACGTTTTGGTTCTATTTAGTGTAGTGGACTCTATGAAAGGTCGAATTTCAGTGGCCTATAATTTCGAATATACTTTTGGCGAGTTTCATTCTAATGGCGAATTGTGTCTCCGAGTTAGAAAAAAGGTCTCCTATATAGATTGGAAACACGCGTGATCGACGCCATACTTGTAGACGTGAAATCACCGTTAAATCGTACAATAACAAGCAGATCACGTAAAGGACAGAAGCGATTTGTTACCATTGCATGATCATCCCGAGGCTATTGTAACTAGCACAGTGTAATGTGCTGGATTTCACGTCGTTTGTTTCTTGCATCACGTCTTAGACGGTCTAATGTTGGTGATAGTCCGTCCATAAGTATTCAAATGTGTTAAAGTCATGATTTTATGTATCGTCATAGCAGAGTATGTTGTGGAGCTGTGTCGAGTTGAATTTCAATCAAGTAATATGTGTAAAAGTAAGGTAAAGTAACATCAGTGCAGCCCTGTATTAGTTCCAGCTAGAATCCATCTCATTATAAACCGCGGAATGACGGGTTGAAACGCCACATGTTTATATATATTCAACTCGGTTCGTTTCGATAACAAAAACGTTGCCTCATATTATGGTTAGGAAAAATGTTACGGGTAATAACATTCGACTTTCATGTGCCTTATTGGCTCAACCTATTTCAATTCCGAAGAGAAAAACTAGCTTGAATTTGGATTAGCCAGGCCAATGAAACTCGATTCATTTTCCAGTCATCCGCCCAAATTATAATTTAATAGGCCAATTGTTTTTCGCCGTGAAATCCAATAATGAAATTGAAATACTAGTTACATCATAATCATATGAATGAGCTTAACAAATACTAAAACAAAGAGGCTATTGCGTCCGTGTTTTCATTTTCAGATATTGAGACTGAGTGAGACTGAATGAGATTCCATGTATGGAATGGTGTGGGTTTTTCATTATTAACACAGTATTTAAACTCAAGTTATTTATTGGACCATGCTTCTTCAAATTATTGTTACATGAAGTACCATATCAGCTTCATTTTCTTGCTTCACAGAGCCTGTCTCATGTTTTAAAAAAATACCGCATTTCGCATAGCTTTTTTTTTAATTTAAAAGAATCGCATTTCGCATGGCCTTTTTCAGGTTTCTTCTGAGACATAGCCGTTCCCCTATAGGCTAAGAATTCCACCTCGAATAATTTTTCAAAAGTGTCGAATTCGGAACCTTATACCTATATGGTAGAAATGGACCATTTTTATATCAAAAGGCACCAATTTTAAAAGTAACATTTCATTATTAATTTCTCCACCAAATATGTTATTATTAGTATCAAATATTTCATTATTCATTCTTCAATCAAATATATTATAATTAGTATCAATTTAAAGCTGACTATCTTAGTTACACATATCGATCACAACAGGTCAGAGATCAATGAAAGAAGTCCATTATTAAACTTAACTACGCATAAAGTACAGATTATTTAATATTTCTCACACACATGTGACCTGATGACATAAAAGCCAATAATCACAAAAAGCGAATTGTTGAAAATTTAATACCGTTTGGTAATAGATAATTACACAGAGCATAACCTAAGTACTAGCAAGACCATTGTCTGGCACGGCCAAGGTTACGCTGATATTAAGTATTAATTGGGGCAACAAATATTATCGCTATTTAGGCCAAGGACTAAAAAAAAGTTTAATTATATTTTTCGACAAGACATTTATAATGAATGTCTGTTTATAAATTTAACTGGTAGCGTGGCTGGGTGTGCATGTGAATAGGCTATGTGAGCGTAATTTATTACATGTTTATGACCGAAAATAGCAACGTTACAGGGCTTGTCACAGTGTCCCATGACCCATGTGGGACATAAATTATTACAAAATACATCCCATGGGTTTTTTTGTGTTGAAAAAAATTATGCTTATTGTTAGCCAATTAGTTCTCCATTAAATATATATTTTATCCATTTAAATTTGACTGTCTAACCCCATATTAACATTTGCGCAACTGGTAATTTCAAACAACTGTTCAGACAATAAAGGCATTTGTGATTACATTACTATGTTACTCTACCTTTAATTTAAATGAAGATGTAGCTTGATAGTTATTATAAGATGAGTTATACGGTTTCAAACACGTTTCACCAGACGCTAAATTACCGTCTACGCTTCCAATGTGTATGTAGTTCATCAAACATTCATATATCACTCGTGAGGAGTGTTTTCATCATGGTTGAATGGCTTTTAATTAAACGTCTGTTCACATGATGACCTATTTTACATTTTGATCTATTATTAAACCACAAAGACAGCAAAGACTCAAATCTTTTTAGTTCGTATGGTTTAACAGGTACATTTTGTGATGGCGAGAAAATCTCTCCTCGATATTTCATTTACTCTAAAATCCATGGAAATATACCAAAGAATGTCAATCACATCTTGGACAAACTAAATTGGTGTGATAGTCCACAAGTCTTTTAGGTGTTTGAGTCAGGATGTTATGTTTCGTCATGTCATAATAGCGGATGACTATGAGATGTGACGAGACATCAATCAAGTGATGTGTGTTTAAGGGAAAAGTAACAACAACTTTGAGCGCAGAGTTAAACTGAAGCTTCTTAGCGACAAAAAGACTCAAATGTGGTTGATTCCTTTGGTTGATTCCCTGTCCAAGTATTTCTAAATAATATTAAATTATGTCATGTATTTTTAAGTTAGACCCATTGGCGGTGGAAGTGGGGGGGGGGGGGGGGGGGGGGCGTGTGACGTGTTTATCCTATAGGTTTACGTCCCTTAAGGCCGTAAACACAAGATAAGTATTTCAAAAACTTTTAAAGTAAGTCCCATATGCGGCGGAAGCGGGGGTGGGGGGTGCTCCAAAATTTCACGACTCTCTCTGCATCCCTCCTAAATCTGCCAAGCTCCCAATATAGAACCATACAACACCTTGTATAATATATTTCATTCTTATGGCGAATTGTCTCTCCGATAACGAAAAACTGTTTTCCTAGCTTGGAAACACGCGTGATCGACGACATGCTTGTAGACGTGAAATCACCGTAAAATCGTACAATAACAAGCAGATCACGTAAAGGACAGAAGCGACTTTTTACCATTGCATGATCACCCCGAGGCTATTGTAACTGGCACAGTATAAGGCGCTGGATTTCACGGCGTTTGTTTCTCGCGCCAAGTCTTAAACGGTCTAATGCTGGTGATAGTCCACAAGTCTACGAGATGTGATGAGACTTGGTGCTTAATTTTAATCAAGTGATGTGTGTTTAAGGGCGAAGTAACAAGAACTTTGAGCGCATAGTCAAACTGAAGCTTCTTAGTGACAGTAAGTCTCAAATATGATTTATTCCCTAACCCATAAAAAGTACTTTAAACACGTTCCATTGTCCCATTGGCGGCGGAAGCGGGGGTGGGGGGGGGGGGGGGGGGCTTGGTAAGACAATTATAAAAATGTACAGTCCCAGTTTGTATCAAAATTGAGGGCGCAGCCTCCAAGACATCACTAAACCTTTAATTCTGAAACTTCCGCCGCCGCTGGTAAGACCTCTGCCGCCATGCATGATATGCATATTATTTGAAAATCACTTTTTAATGGCACGCATTGGTTCTATTTAATGTAGTGGACTCTAAGGAAGGTCGAATTTCAGTGGCCTATAATTAAACTGAAACTTCTCAGTGACAGAAAGACTCAAATGTGATTGATTCCCTGTAACTTAAATATGGTTGGTTGGTACGTTTTTCTGTCATGACTGACAGCTCGTGACTTTGGTGATGACACGCCACTTCCGTCGGTCAGCAGCTAAATGACTGAAGTAGGATGCCCAACCAGAATTTTTATTCTGTCAAACCAGTGACCTTGGCCGACCTGGTCCGCGTGCACCCTCAATCTTGCCCTGCATGATCACCTTCTCTAGACAGTTTCCTTGGCGTCTAGCAATATGACCGAAATAAGAGAGAGTTTGGGAATTGATCAGCCAAAGTAGCCTTGTCTTCAAACCAACCTCCTGAAGCACACTTGCATTGGTTCTCTTCATGACCCAGGTGATCCTTAGCATCCGGCGCCAACACCACATTTCAAATGCATTGATTTTGTTGCAGCTTGCAGTTGTCAGTGTCCAGGATTCACAGCCGTACGTTAACATAGGGAAAACGAGTGCATTGACCAGACGTACCTTGGTTGATATAGTGATTCTTCTGTCAGCCCATATTTGTGAGAGCTGTGTCATTGCAGATCTAGCCATAGCCATACGACGCCTGATTTCTGTATGACATCCTCCTTCTTGGGTGATGAGAGATCCGAGGAAATTGAATTGTTGGATCTGATCCACATTTTGACCGTCAACTAGAAGAGAGGTAATGTTTCCATCATCACCGATGACCATGAACTTTGTTTTGGCAACATAGAGACGTAGGCCAAAGGTCTCACTTTCATTTTTGACCTTCTTCAGTAAGATGCCTAACTCTTCCTGGCTAGTGGCTAATAGTGATATAAGTAATTATAAATATATATTCATTAATTACACAATATAAGTATTTTAAACCTTTCTTCAAAATAATATTAAATTATGTCATGTATTTTTAAGTAAGACCCATGGGTGACAGAAGCGGGGGCGTCTGACATGCCCCCCCCCCCCCCCTCCTTGACCAAACTCTCGACCCCATCTGCGTCCCCTCCAAAATCTGCCAAGCTCCTCAAAATACGTGTTCTATCTATGGGTAGCTTGGAAATGTTTAAAGATTGTCCCGTCCACGCCTATTGAAGCATAAGCGTGTTAGTTCTGCCTTACCCCAGATAAGGGACGTAAACCTAGGAATGATATTAAGGCGGGCCTTATCCCTAATTAATGCTCCTAGATAATGAGCGTTAAAGCGCGTTTTTGAGGTTTACGGCCTTAACCCCAGGTTTATGCGTAATTGAAAGTAATTGCGTCAACTTTGAAAGACCTCTAAAAATTTAGGGAAAGGGAATGGAGGGGAAATGGCGACTGTTCATTCAACTATCGGTCAAAATTATTCTTTTCCTGATGTCATCGAACTAAACAAGGATATTAATACGAACGACGTAATTGAATGTGCAAACGATGCAATCCATCATGATTAAAGATTCCTTCACATTCCTTTTAAAACTTGAACCAAAGCCAAATCATCAACCTTGAATCATATCAGCTTGTTAATTTTTGAACTACAACCTAGATGAAATCGTTAACCTTGAACCGCTCATTAAGGGTCCATATAACCTTGAACCTTGACCTTGAACAATGACCTTGAACCCTGGTCGTAACCCGACGTCCTCTAGCTACTACTCTCGAAATGCTATACAAATCTCTGGATATCACTTATCTCGATCTAATAAGGCCAAATAGAAAAAACAAGTTTGTCTCAGAAAACCGAGGGCGTAGCTTGTAGAAATTCGGATTTTGCCGCATATCTTCATTTTGTTCTTATTTTTTTCTTGAACTTTTGAAAAAAAATTCACATTGTGAAGTACCATATCAGCTTCATTCTCTTGCTTCACAGGGCCAGTCTCATGTTTTAAAAAAATACCGCATTTCGCTTTGCATTTTATTTTATTTAAAAGAATCGCATTTCGCATAGCCGTTTCTTCTGCGACATAGCCCCCCCCCCCCCCCCCCCCCCCCCCCCCCCTATAGGCTAAAAATTCCACCTCGAATAATTTTTAAAAGTGTCGAATTCGGAACCTTTTACTTGTCTTCACCTGAAAAGGCACCAATTTTAAAAGTAAAATTTCATTGTTAATTTCTCCACCAAATATGTTATAATTATATAGTATCAAATTTCATTATTCATTCTTCAATCAAATATATTATAATTAGTATCAAATTAAAGCTGACTATCTTAGTAATACCTATCAATCTCAACAGGTCAGAGTTCAATGAAAGAAGTCTATTATTAAACTTTACTACGCATTAAGTACAGATTACTAGTATTTAATATTTCTCACACATGTGACCTGATCATTAATAATCACAAAAAGCGAATTGTTGAAAATTCAATACCGTTTGGTAATAAATAATTACACAGAGCATAACCTAAGTACTAGCAAGACCATTGTCTGGCACGGCCAAGGTTACGCTGATATTAAGTATTAATTGGGGCAACGTTCATGAATTAATATTATCGCTATTTATGCCAAGGACTGAAAAATGTTATTATTATATTTTTCGACAAGACATTAGTAAATAGGATGGTGAATGTCTGTTTATAAATTTTGAACTGATAGGGTGGCTGGGTGTGCATGTGAATATACGAGCGTTATTTATTACATGTTTATGACCGAAAATTGCAACATTACAGGGCTTGTCACAGTGTCTCATGACCCATGTGGGACATAAATGATTACAAAATACATCCCATATGTGTGGGTTTTTTGTATTAAAAAAAGATTATGCTGATTGTTAGCCAATTAGTTCTCCATTAAATATATATTTTATCCATTTAAATTTGACTGTCTAACCCCATATTAACATTTGCGCAACTGGTAATTTCAAACAACTGTTCAGACAATAAAGGCATTGGTGATTATATCACTATGTTACTCTACCTTTAATTTAAATGAAGATGTAGCTTGATAGTTATTATAAGATGAGTTATACGGTTTCAAACACGTTTCACCAGACGCTAAATTACCGTCTACGCTTCCAATGTGTATGTAGTTCATCACACATTTATAATTATATCATTCGTGAGGAGTGTTTTCATAATGGTTGAATGGCTTTTAATTAAACGTCTGTTCACATGATGACCTATTTTACATTTTGATCTATTATTAAACCACAAAGACAGCAACGACTCCGCTTGAAACCGTATAACTCATCTTATAATGACTATCAAGCTACATCTTCATTTAAATTAAACGCCAATTTAGTTTGTCCAAGATGTGATTGACATTCTTTGGTATATTTCCATGGATTTTAGAGTAAATGAAATATCGAGGAGAGATTTTCTCGCCATCACAAAATGTACCTGTTAAACCATACGAACTATAAAGGCGTGATAGTCTTCAAGGTGTTTGAGTCAGGATGTTATGTTTCGTCATGTCATAATAGTGGACGACTATGAGATGTGACGAGACATCAATCAAGTGATGTGTGCTTAAGGGAAAAGTGACAGAAAGACTCAAATGTGGTTGATTACCTGTCCAAGTATTTAAAAACTTTCTTCTAAGTAATATTAAAAAAGTTTGTAGGTCCGCGTACACTCCCCCGCATAGCCGGGCATCATTTTGTGTACACTCGTGTATGGTCCCCGCATGGTCCCCGTCATGCCCCGGGTCCCCAAGCCGTAACCTACATGTATAAACCCTACCAACCCGAACTACTACCCAACCCCGACCCAACCCTAACCCTAAACCCAAGCCACCCAAAACGACCCAACTCCTACCCAATCACTAACCCTAGCTACCTTGAACTCTTAGTTTAGTTTGGGTGCATTGCGAATTGGGTTATTGAAGTGGACTAGTGCTGAACTCCCACATTGATACTCATCGTCTCATTTTTATGGTTTGCAGCTGTTTCTGTTGTTTCTGTCGTTTTAGCATTCCGTCTTTTATACCTGCCGCCCCCTGTAACACTCTTCACATATGAATTTGATTACAAAGAACCGGGGGAATTTCCCTGACTTTGCCCTGAGATACTTCTCCCATAATTATAGACTCCGTGATCTTAAACAATCCGGTATTTATAAATTAGGCGCTGGCTCGAAAATTCATATTTTGCACTATATTATGAGAAATGGTAGAAAAGGGATAGCCATGTGCACTGAATAATATGTAATACTTGACGACATTCTGGCCTTATGATGTGACTATTTTGGGAAATAATGAAAATTCATGAGTCATTTAGGTATTTGTCACGCAAAAAGGCGGGTGTCAATATAGTGACGATAGTTTTCTCCCTATGGCAGAATGTTGTTTACTCTTGATAAATACGCCGGTGGGAACCCGCATCGTTGTCCCGTCCAAGCCAGAGTTGGCGGTGCGTTCTTACGATACAGGAGTCTTTCCAGTATTGAGGTCGCGTGGCCGCCTTCGTCTGGCTTTGGTACGGCAATGCTGGAGAGCGCCCTCCATAACATACGATGTTTTGAAAGCATAAAATACAATACGCTAGGGGACTCAAAACGTCACTGTTTGTCTGTGGCTCTTCAAAAACAACAACGCACGGATGCGGATAGTGAATGTGACAGCAATATCTGCTGGAATATCTGTCATCGTGAATGTTAATGTCCAAGCGAGTAATACTCGAATAAACTAGCACCATACGACTTTGCAGGGAACCCAACTTGCCTCAAAAATCACCACTGACGACAATTTCCAAGCAGCAGATTCGTATCGAGGGCGAACAAATGGCAAGATTAAGATAAAAACCAGGCAGTATACATGTAGTAGGTCATGTAGGTAAGCTTTAGTCCTAGTAGGACGTAGGACCTGCGAATCTCATCTGGCATTAGCACTGGACGTTATCAAACTACTGATTCTTAACTAACAGTCCTAACACAGTCATCATGAGTTACATCATCATCATCATCATCATCTTCCTATACTGTGCAGAAACCTCTGTAAAAGAGTACTCGCACACGTGTTGAGGTGCATTCAGGTTTGGAGTAGACATAAAACTCCACAGGCATAAAAATAGTATATATATACAAGTTAATATTGTTGTGGGGCGATGACAAATCTAAGTTTATCCGGGAAGGTTTATTATTTTATAGGCCAAATAAAAAAATATAGTATTAGTAGTTTCTCGTCCTCGAGCGCATCCGTTTTGGCTGCCGCATCAAGAAAAGGTGTTTTTTAAAATTAAAATAAAAATTCATCGTCTTTTTCAAGACATTTTCGAAAATCCGAGTCATTTTCACAATCTATCTGCACTTTTTCTCAATCGTGAACATATATTCTCTTTTCCAGTCTATATAAGTCTAGTACAGGTGGAGTATAAATGCTACCAATGACGCCGGGTAATGAATGACGCTATTTAAATACTGTGATTGTCTATCCAAATGCATCAAATCCTCTGTGGAATATTCTCCGCCATCTTGGATCAGCCATTTTGCAAAACAAAACCAAAAAAAGTGGTCGCATCCTCCGTTTTTCATCAAGTTCAGACGAGAAACTAGGGTTTTTATACTATATACATGCGCTAGAATAGATGTGTACTGAAAGTCGAATAGCATGATCCTCACGGCACTTTTGTTGAAGATATTACCATCGTATACCTTTTGAGAAAAAAGAAAAAGTTTTTGCATACACCTTCCACTTATTTTTAATTGACATAGAAAATCCTAGTATAGAGAAGATGACATGACCATGCATAATTGCAGTTTAACAAAATGTGCGTGTACATATTAGTTTACATTGACTTTTTAAATGTTAAAACATTCTTGTTCTCTGTATTCCCTCCCAGCAATAGTCGCCATGATAGACGATACAGGAAACCAACTGAAGCCATTTGCTTGTAAATATCACGCTCATAGAATCTTCAGTAACTTTGACAGGTATAAGATACATCGACGACGTCATGAAAGGAAACCACGTAGGTATTGGTTTGAAGGTTCGTCCAACAGATGGCAAGATGTTCAAATCTTTGCTCAGTCAGGTGAAAAAAATTGTACCGAAGAGAAACCATACAATCGTTTCTGTCGTACAAGCCATGAGACTAGCAATGAAAGGTTTCATACAGTAGAGAAACCATACAAGTGTTTATACTGTGACAAAACCTTCTCTTGTAAGGGTAATATGACCATCCATGAAAGGATTCATACTAAAGATAAACCGTACCAATGTTCATACTTTCACAAGAGTTTCTCTGAATCGGGTCATAAGACCACCCATGAAATGAGTCCTAGTAAACAGAAACCATACCACTGTTCATACTGTGACAAGAGTTTCTCTTATTTAAGTGCGAAGACCAGACATGAGAGGATTCATTGTACTAAGGAGAAACCATACCACTGTTCATATTGTGATAAGAGTTTTTCCCAATCAAGTCATATGACCATCCATGAAAGGATTCATACTAAAGAGAAACCATACCAATGTTCACACTGTGATAAAAGTTTCTCTCGTTCAGGCGACAGAACCATACATGAAAGGATTCATACTAAAGAGAAACCATACCAATGTTCATACTGTGACAAGAGTTTCTCTGATTCAAGTACTAAGATCACCCATGAACGGATTCATACTAAAGAGAAACCATACCATTGTGCACACTGTTATAAGAGGTTTTCCCAAGTTAGTAATAAGACCATCCATGAAAGGATTCATACTAAAGAGAAACCATACCAATGTTCACACTGTGATAAATGTTTCTCTCGTTCAGGCGACAGAACCATACATGAAAGGATTCATACTAAAGAGAAACCATACCACTGTTCACACTGTTATATGAGTTTTTCCCAATCAAGTCAGATGACCAGCCATGAAAGGATTCATTCGAAAGAGAAACCATTCCAATGTTCACACTGTGATAAATGTTTCTCTCGTTCAAGCCACAGAACCATACATGAAAGGATTCATACTAAAGAGAAACCATACCAATGTGCACACTGTTATAGTAGGTTTCCTTATTTAAGTAGTAAGAACAGACATGAAAGGATTCATACTAATAAGAAACCATACCAATGTTCACACTGTTATAAGAGTTTTTCCCAATCAAGTCATATGACCAGCCATGAAAGGATTCATTCGATAGAGAAACCATTCCAATGTTCACACTGTGATAAATGTTTCTCTCGTTCAAGCCACAGAACCATACATGAAAGGATTCATACTAAAGAGAAACCATACCAATGTGCACACTGTGATAAGAGGTTTTCTCATTTAAGTAGTAAGAACAGACATGAAAGGATTCATACTAAAGAGAAACCATAGCACTGTTCATACTGTGACAAGAGTTTCTCTGATTCGGGTATTAATAAGGTCACCCATGAACGAAACCGTAACAATGTGCACACAATTATATTATCAACATGATAAATGTCTCTCGAACTGTCAAGCTCACCTAACTATTGACAGCACTTACTCTCGCCAAACTACAGCAAGATGCACCGGATCCATAAGATGGTAGGCCTACTACATTTGAAGCCTTTGAAACATTGAATTATTGAAAAGAGTCCCAACTTTTCAATTTGAATATCTTACTTACAATTCGAGATCCTTGTTATTACTTTAATCCACAACGCTCATCGCACCAGAGACTTCAACCAACATAGATTCCTTGAGGCGTTGGCAGCTCATTTGCCATGAATCGTAGTAACTATGAAACTATATGGGTTCCCATACAAGATTTGAAATCACTAGGGGAGATTGCAAGCAGTTCTGGTGTAATTGCAAAGATAAGGAACATATATGAATATATTCTCGTATGCCAATTTGAATAGACCATACTCATGGAACAAACAATGCCACAACAAAAGGTCCAGGCCGCCATCGTCTGACTTTCGACGTTTTGAAAGCATAACATCACTAAGCTAGGGGACTCAAACCGTCACGAGCCTAGTTAAATGCTTACATGGTTGTGATATTCAGATACCCCATTCATGTGTCTACAGGGTGGTTCAATAAAACCTTGACAGTTTTTTGAAGCCATTTTTTAGAAATTCTGTAGATTTAAAAATAAAAAAAATCAATATTCATCAACTATATGATCTTGACCATCTATGCTGAAAATATCATTACAAATAACCTTACGGTTGCAAAATAACAGCTATTTGAACAAAGTCTGTCCCATTTCACTCTGTCCACGGGTACTGATTTCGCGACGTTACAACCAGTGTTGTTCAATAAAACGTTGACAGTTTTTCAAAGCCTTATTTTTAAAAATTGTGGGATTTGAGTGGTTTTTTTACATATTCCTCAAAAAATTTATCATCTTGGCCGTCTATGCTGAAAATGTCAATGTTAATAATGTTATGGCGGCAAATTGATAGCTATTTGAAGAGAATCTCTCCAAATCTCTTTGCCCACGAGTAAGTCTACGGGAAATGACCAGCAAGATAACATTAAATGGCATCGTCACTGTTAAGGCATAGAGCATAGACAATTACACTTCCAATCTATGAAGATCAATATTTCTAATTAGGGTCACTCGTGGTATTAGTATTACCTATTTATTTCACACCTGAATAGATAGTTAGATGTTAACAATTACACTGGTTCGTGATCTTCAAATCTTAGATTACTTGCATGCAATTCATCATTCAGTATTCAATGTAACGTCGCGAAATCAGTACCCGTGGACTGAGTGAAATGGGACATACTCTGTTCAAATAGCTGTTATTTTGCAACCGCAAGGTTATTTGTAACGATATTTTCAGCATAGATGGTCAAGATCATATAGTTGATGAATATTGAAAAAGGTGTTTTTTTAAATCTACAGAATTTAAAAAAACATGGCTTCAAAAAATTGTCAAGGTTTTATTGAACCACCCTGTATATATACCCTTATCTTTAATTATATACACATAGAAAAAAGTATCGCACCACTGTTTTTTTTGTTGAAAAGTGCAAATGTGGCCTCGAATTTTGCCACCATGGTGTGATATTAAGGATCATTTGTTTGCGTAAGCTGTCCAACAAAATGTTGTGCAATAAAAGGGCCACATTTTAGTTTGTGACGTAATCGATGTAATGTTTTTTCAAGGCCAAGGGGAAAATGCATGATTTTGTCCAGAAGAAACATTCATGAAACAACGACGCACTTATCAAACAGCATTATACATTTCACGGACATAAATTATGCTAATGAGCTAATTCGTGAAGGGCGCCGCTCATTAAATGACGTCACTCACATCATCGATATTTTCGGAACGCCAAATTTGTAGGTTTGAAATTCTAGGTCGAGTAAAATGATGTGCTTATTTGTTGTCTGTGAGCTTTTGTGAATTTTTTCCCCGAATTGAAGTATTTTTTATTGAAAATAGACAGTTCAAATTAAACGTTGGTTCCAAGTTGTTCAACAGACAGCACATGTATTTAAGTACACAGCAACAACAATAATCAGGCAACATTTGAGAAAAAACGATGCCCGGATTTGCAAGGGAGTGTACGGGGAAGTGTACAGGTGAACATGACAAACCAAAACAGCTTAGTAAATAACCGCCCCCGTGGCGCAATTGGTTAGCGCGTTCGGCTGTTAACCGAAAGGTTGGTGGTTCGAGTCCATCCGGGGGGGCGTTGTTTCTTTTTGCATTAAATGCAGTCAATAGTTAGGTCACCCAAGCCCTATATGAAAGCTATGAAGATTGTTTTACGGGGTCAGTCGTCACAAACATGCACAAACACAATAGCCAAACGACCTTGCTTTTGTCAACACTCCCTACACAGAGGACTGCAGTGCAAATCTCTACGATTTTCGCTATGTAATCTCTATGGCGGATTTCATTCCGTTGTATGAAGCTATGATGTTTGCGTGGTCTTCGCTATCTCCAAGCAGATAGAGCAATACGTACATGGACTTTTTTGTAGACGAGGGTTCATTTCATGATTTGGTGAGGTTTAGAATGAGTTAGGATTCCTGTATTTTCGAAGACCACAGATTTTCAAAACGTGAATTTTCCAACATTCTACGACATAAATTTGGCCACAAAACGTGTTTAATACTATACATTTTACCGTTCTGCAGATGCTAATAACCCTCCTCTAAAATTACACATGATTTTTAACACGTTTCTCAGTTTTTGAGATGCCCAAATAGACCATTTTCCGAAGCTATTTCTAACAAATATTGCAGTCACTGTTACTCCATTGCAGCGTGACCTCCCTGCTGGCTGAATGCAAATCACAGTAAAAATCTAATATTGACAAAATCACAGACCACTTACACAAAAGTCGCATCTGCGCATGCTCCTGTCGTGATCGAAATCCAACACACAAGCAATGGGCGAGTTTTATAATTGCGACGGACCTCTGTCACATTTAGCACTAACCCTAACCAGTCAAGCTAGTTTTTTGTGCGTATCGGTGGGAGGGGGGAAAGCGCTATTTCTTTTACCCGAAAAATTACCCGAAAAATCACCGAGCACCCCCCCCCCCCAATCACCGAGCACCCCCACCCCCAATCACCGAGCACCACCCCCCCCCCCCCCCCCCCCCCCCCGGATTCGATCGCGGGACCATCCGCACCCAAGTCTGTCCCTCTACCAACTAAGCTAACTCCCTAGCGGCTATGCGGCCACAAACTCCGGCCACATATGCCTGCGGTAGGTGACGTCATCGCGGCAATGCAGCAGCACGTGCCTGGAGATAGTTTCTGGCAGTGAGATTCAGTGGGGTTAGGGTTAGTGATGAGTTTACCTCAGATGGGGGTCCCGAGTTCTCAGCTTCAGCAACCCAAACTTTCCTTGAGAATTGGGGTGTACAAACACCGCATGTCCTCAGTAGCATACCCACATGGCAAATGCAGAGCAGAGGTTGGAGTAAAAACAGTAAAACGCTTGATAACAGCCAATACCAATGCCAACGGCGACTTGAACACAGATGCATTCCAGCGAGCTATGCTTCAGTACCGAAACACTCCAGATAAGCAAACTAAACTGTCACCTGCCCAGTGCCTCTTCGGCCGTCCCATACGAGATTTTATCCTCATCCACCCTGGTCGGTACGTACCCCACCCTACATCATGTACATGGAAAGAAACACTCCTTGCCAGAGAGGGGCGTTGCGTAACAGGCACATGAAAACAGCGGAGCGACCCACACACCAGACCCCCCCCCCCCCCCCCCCCCCCCTTGCAGTTGGAGACCTTCTTCTTCTTCTTCTTCTTCTTCATGAATACTTCGCAACATTCCTAGTGGAATCAAACGCGAAGGGGGCTTTGAATACACAGACTATGTTAACTGTGCAACCCCTGCTCTGTAACCTAGAACTGATGTGTGTACAGACACAGACCGGGATGATCCCCTACTCTTTACGAAGGAGTCTGTGACCTTTTAACGTGCTCGGGGATAGCTCTTCCGATACACGGGACCAACATTTCTACGTACCTTCCGAAGCACGGTGCGCCATGAACATGCCAACTTCAGTCTGCACGGTCTGAAGGAGGCATGGGGACGAGGCTGTGTTGGTGTATCGTTTTGAACTCTCACTCAAACGATCCACCAACAGAACTACGGTGCGCAGCAGTGTACGACGCTCTAACCGACTGCGCCACCTCGCCCCTTAACCTACATGTAGTTAGAATCCAAAACCAAACAGGGCCCCACCCCACCAATAAGCCTAGGCATTGTAGTAGAGGTCAGACAACCCCAACCATAAATCTAACTCTTACCCTAACCCTAAGGCCAACAAAAGGTAGGGTCGGTAGGTCGGATTTGTTAAAAGATATTAGGTGTTTTTTTATACGGATATTGTATTTGGGAATTTAAATTCGGCATGGATACTGTGAATTAAAGTCCAAACACTCTCGGTCACCTTCACACTGCTGATTTCGATCTCCAATATTGTCGAATTGGTTGCAACACTGCAAACTCGGTCAAATATAATTTTTGTACCATGTTTGCAGCGCGCAGACTACGTGTAGGTGACCGCCATTGTTACAGAAAGCGAAAGAACGTTGTGTTGAAGTTTTGTTAGAAATATATACGTGAGAGTATTACTAAACCTATTTTCCCCGTACTAACTACCCCCAGCTTTTTATACTATGTTGACATTAATCATGTTAATACTCATGCCGTTGAGCAACATTTTGGGAACAAATATTAACCGTAACTAGATTTCTTCATATTTTCTTACAGTATAAAAAATGACATCACTTGCACGTGCGAACAATTATCATTTAGTCCTTTTAATAGTCCCCGCGGGTGCCAAGTTCACGCAATAAACATCATGTTACACGAGATTGCGCATTGGGGGATGGTGTTATAAAGACCAGATTGAATATGGTATACGAAATCAGGAATAAAACGGTCCGTTTGGCCGTTCAAATTGCTAAAAATGTTGTCTTAAAAAAATAATCGAAAATAAAAAAGAATACGGTCGGCACCATGGTACACGGTCGGTCGGACGTGGACAAACAAACCATTTATTTTTCTTGACCTATCCCTACCTTACCCTAACCCTAACCCTAACTAACCATAAGGCTAACCCTAACCCTAACCCTAACCCTTACCCTCATCCTTACCCTTACCTAACCATAACCCTACCTAACCATTACCCTTACCCTAACCATAGGTTGTACAGTCTGGTACCATAGGTTGTATAGTCTGGTGAAGCAATTGGCTACCCGATGATAGGTCGTATAGTCATTTCCATATAATAAACAGTGGTAGATTTGTCAAGCAA
Source organism: Ophiura sarsii (assembly GCA_035610835.1). Taxonomy (NCBI): domain Eukaryota; kingdom Metazoa; phylum Echinodermata; class Ophiuroidea; order Amphilepidida; family Ophiuridae; genus Ophiura; species Ophiura sarsii. Next base: position 81,071,718 of record CM069443.1, read on the forward strand.
TTGAAGCAACGGTGTGTAGTTAGTCCACTGCTAAGTTGCGATTTTGTCTCAAAACAGAATGAACATATAAAATGGCGATACATTCTTAGTTTTACTCATACCCTGGTATTTGAAATTTGGGCATCGATGGGTATATCATTTTGTGACAGCCTGTTTATGAATAAATGCACCAAATTGGAAACAGACAATTTTGCCCATTTGACTTAAATGTTCTCTGAACACTTTGGAATACGTTTCATTATGTAATGTTAGCATAACACTGAAGTTTTGACAATTTCTTTTGCAAAAACCCACATGAATGGAATCTGAAGAATAAGCGCGTGTTTACCATGTTTGAAAGTTGACCGATGTGTATTATTTTGAGTTAGGGGAAGATGGGGCTACTGGTCCGGTAAAGCATATTTCATGATATAAAAGATTAAAGCTCGCGTAAATATTTATGGAATTGCTATGAAAATATCACCCATGTAACTGTTTACATATAACATATAATCAATGTTGAAAAATATCTAAGGAAAAGGCCAATTACCACTAACTGAAAACTTTACATGGCACGGATCAGTTACTCCATCATTGGGGGTGGGGGTTAGGACATGTTTTAGTCCAAAACGGCCCGAAAAAAACCGCTTTACACAATGGGAAATGGGGCGTTTTCGGGAAAAGTGGGGTGGGTGGGGGCGTTTTCACACAAAAAAGATACATTGGTACCAAAAACCAAAAAAAGGTACATAGGTACCAAAAAAAGGTACATTAGGTACACAAAAAAGGTACATGGGTACAAAAAAAAGGTACATTGGTACCAAAAAAGGGACTTTTTGCGCCCCCCCCCCCACCCCCACCCCCCCCCCCCCCCCCCCCCCCCCCCCCTTAGGTACGGGCCTGCTTTGCGCAGTTATAGAAAATGTGGTGGGGTTAAGACGCAACCTGAAATCTAAATCTAGGAATTCTAAGGATGATAATAATAATATTATTATCTAATAATTTTGGTCCGATTTATTTCGGCCCGCAGGGCTATGGGAATGTTATACGAAAATTACGTTGTTGGGAGGATAACGGGAGTGTTTTATTATTTGGAGTTATGGTGGCTCTGAAAAGTTTGTATGTTATGGTATTGCGGACGTGATAGAGAAATTCACATTAGGTGAGATTTTATCGTAATTTTGAAGGGGGAAATATGATGTTTTTGTGGTGGAATGGTAATAATGGCGGGTTTATGGCGGGAATTTGTAAGGTGAAATTTAAGCATAATTTTGTTGGGAAGATATTGGGAGTGTTTTATATTTGGAGTTTTGGTGGCACTGAAAAGAGCCGTTGATGGAATTTTGTTTCATTATTGGGAGTGCTTTATTATTTTTTTAAAAGCGGGAGGATATTGGGAGTGCTTTTTGTTTGGAGTTTGGTGGCTCTGAAAAGAGCCGTTGGGAATGTGTTGAATTATTAGGAGTGTTTTATTTTTAAAGATGGTCTATCGTTTTTGGTGGCAAATATATTGCCGAGGATAAATATTTTGGGATGGATGTGAGTAGGTTTAAAGTGTATTATATTCATTTTAAGAACATAATTTGGAGTATTTGATAGGGTGGATATGTAGGTATTAGTTAAGAGGGAGAATATAAAGTTTTGTGTACCAGGCATATTACTCTTTTTGGAAGGTGGGGTGGCTCTGAAAAGAGCCGTTGGTGCTGCAATAGCGGGTTATGCTGAATCATACTCGTCGATACTCGTTGCGTTCTTGTCTACTTCGTTGATATCTTGAAGACTGAAGAGATGGGCCCGGGTAGTGTCTCTTGAGTGGTGGTGGTCGCCGGTCATCTCTGGGAGCTGGATAGCTTTCCGCCGTCTTCCTTTTTCTACTTGTAGTTTTGTTTCTCCAGAGTTGATTTCTTGTTGACGCCTTGAGCTTGATATCTTTTTCCATTGTAGATTTGGCCAAAGTCAGTTCCTTGGGTGGGCACTCAGCTGCTAGTCTTCTTCTGGCTTTCTTTTCCGCTTCGTGGCAGCCTCCTTGGCATGCGGGGATGGTTTTGGTGATTAAATCATCTGAGGCGATAGTGATGATTTGTCTATCCATGCTTTTGTCCATGTTGCCTATCTCGACTTGGGCAAGTGGTAGTCAACGGATAGGGCGGGAAGCTTACGGTTTGTCCGTAGCTCTGGGAATTTCTGTTTTGCCGTCCAGCATGTTTTGAAAGCTCGTTTGTCTGGATTCTAAACTGGCAAGATTTGTGTAATTTCTCTCCACCATTCTCAAAAGGCCAAAAATAAAATCTGAAGTGACTGTTGATAAAATCGGGGTTGGTGGTTTGACATCGGCGCTCGATTGACCTGGTTGAATAATTTGGGAGTCAGATACGGGGCTGTCACCATAAGGGTGATCAGAATCTGAATCATGACCTTTGCCGGGGGATGGGATGGGTGATGATGGTACCGGGCTCGACGGCGGTCGGTGTAGACGTGTAGGAACTGGTTGGTGAATCCGGGCGTGTGTCTTGAGTTGGAAGCTGCTTGCGGTCTTTGCTGAGTTTGTTGAGTTTCTTAGTTAGTTGAGGCATGATGCGTGTGGTGTCGTTGGAAGTTACACTAACAGTGACAATTTTATCGTAATTTTGAAGGGGAAATATTTAGTTTTGTGGTGGAATGGTAAAAATGGCGGGTTTATGGCGGGAATTTGTAAGGTGAAATTTTAGCGTAATTTTGTTGGGAGGATGTTGGGAGTGTTTACTATTTGGAGTTTTGGTGGCACTGAAAAGAGCCGTTGTTGGAATTTTGTTTAATTATTGGGAGTGCATTATTTTTAAAGCCGGGAGGATATTGGGAGTGTTTTGTATTTGGAGTTATGGTGGCACTGAAAAGAGCCGTTGTTGGAATTTTGTTTAATTATTGGGAGTGCTTTATTTTTAAAGCTGGGAGGATATTGGGAGTGCTATTTGTTTGGAGTTTTGGTGGCACTGAAAAGATCCGTTGGAATTGTGTTAAAATATTAGGAGTGTTATATTTATAAAGGTGGTCTTTTTTATATTATTATAGAGTTGTTGTTATACTGTTCATAACTGAGGGTATAGAAGTCATTGAAACCTCTGCTCTCTGTTTCTAAGTCTTGTAGCATTAGAAGTGTGGGAGAGCCAGGGCGTGGGTTATTTGGTACCGTTTCAATGTTGGAATCTTCCACGTGGGCTAGTTTAGCTCTGACTAAGGAGTCATTAAGGTACTTAGCTCGGCTGTATGCTATGATGGGGATTTCTGGGAAGATTTTCTTGAGGGTGGGGTCTTCTGAGACGATATCCCAGTGTTTGGTTAGGGCATTTTTAATGTGTTTGCTGGAGATATGAGGATAATACTGGGTTTTAAATACTAGCGGGATTGTATTGCTATGTATTTTTTCTGTAATATAGTCGGGTCTATTCTTGAAATCAACGCCTTTTACGGCTGAATCGATTTCACGGTGTGTGTAACCTCTTTCTAAGAGTTTACTGATGAATACTTTGAAGTCAGAGTTTAGACGAGAGCCTAAAACAGCAGCAATAAGTGCAGTTTAAACTGTTGGCAAAATGGGGTCAAAGGTCATGTAGTTGTCTTTAGAGATCAATCTATATACACTGCCGCCCATAAGTATTTCTCCCTCTGGAAGCTTGCAAGTTATCACTGTGTTGTCGACAAAGTATTAAACCATCAGACCCAATTACCATTTCATTGTGTTCATTGTACATTTTATACCAATAAATTCATGTTTCCTATTCAGATTCATGATTTAAAAGCATTACAATTCATGATTTTATCGAGCAAGTCAACATTCCAATGTAAAATCGCCGTAGTAAATCACCTCATGAATATCAATTAGCTCATTATCGGCAGTGTAACGCTATGGGAATTTTCAACAGAGATCAACTGGTGATGGAAAACTCCATGTGCAGAAATTTATAAATGATAATTGGCATGCGCAGTTTATTGGAATACCTTCAAAATTAACCATTCCAGCTAAAACAAGTTATTTTTTTGACGTCGAACTGTGTTTTTGGCAGAAATTCATATTTTTTAAACCAAATCATATCGGGCCGTAATAACGCAAATTCGGCAAGTTGAAAAAGCACCGGGGACCCATTGACTGTAAATAAGTACTGTTAGAGGATGGACACAATAAGGATCCTATTCATCTGATTTGAATAGGATAGTCTAGCTCCCTATTGTTTGGGATTGAGAAGAGAGGTGGCATAGTAGAAAAAGGATTTATTATGTCTTGGTATGTTGCTTATTGAGCGGTCATTTGTGACGATGAAATAGTGGGAAACTCTACTGCTTTGAATCATTCTATTGATAACGTGGTTTGTTAGGTCACTGGAGTAAATAGGTCAATGAACTACGTGCATGCACAATTTATAATTTTGCTGGTTCTCCATGTTATGTCAGCCCGATTGTATTGAAAATAATTTAGATGTGCCTTAAATAAAGATGAATATCTGCCAAAAACATAAACCGTCGTCTCAAAAATAACTTTTCTAAGCTGGAATGGTTCCTTCTGAAGGTATTCCAATAAACTGCGCATACCAATTATCATTTATATGTTTCTGCACATGAAGTTTTCCATCACCAGTTGATCTTAGTTGAAAATTCCCATAGCGTTACACTGCCGATAATGAGCTAATTGATATTCATGAGGTGATTTACTACGGCGATTTTACATTGGAATGTTGACTTGCTCGATAAAATCATGAATTGTAATGCTTTTAAATCATGAATCTGAATAGGAAACATGAATTTAATGGTATAAAATGTACAATGAACACAATAAAATGGTAATTGGGTCTGATGGTTTAATACTTTGTCGACAACACAGTGATAACTTGCAAGCTTCCAGGGGAGAAATACTTATGGGCGGCAGTGTACACCACATAGTCGGGCACATAGTCCCCTTTACCCAAAGATTATTGTTACCAAGTACAGTTGCGATTCATATGAGACTGAGAACACTATAAATAAGCCGAACGAAACTAACCAACTTATCTCGCACGTCGTATACGGTTCCAATAAGATCCTATCGCGTCGTTTAACAAACGCAAACCACAAATTGCGTAAGCCGAAAACCGCGCCATATAGTTTATTTCTATTTTAGTTGTTTAGTAATTTATTAGTCAGAAAGTCAAAATCCCCATCAATCCAAACCCTCGTACCCGGGATATCACAAAGTCAAAATCCCCATCAATCCAAACCCTCGTACCCGGGATATCACAAAGTCAAAATCCCCATCAATCCAAACCCTCTATGGTATTTCTTCCTCCTCCTGCTGTTAGGCAACATGTCGAATATCCTCTTGGCATTTTAGCAACGCCGAAGGAGCGCCCCCTGTAACGGCAGGTATAAAAGACATAATGCTGAAACGACAGAAACGACAGAAATTGAAAAAGACAGAATTGACAGAAAAGTGAGGAATCCCAGGGCGAGTTTATTATTGAAATGGAGTCGTAGTCCAATATACAAATTGGATAAAATAGGATATTAGTAGCCAAATAAAATGACCTAAATGCACTGTAGAGCGGGAATGGAAGCGAGGTATGAGCTTAGTTGTTGGGAGAAAGGGAGGGAGAGAGTATTTCAAATCAGCAGATGCCAAGCTCCCACCCACCCCACCCCAATAATATTTCTCCTTGATTGATAATCTTAATGATGATGGTTATTAATTTGGTATTTGGCATTCAGGCTACTGTAAAATGTTTTTGGTACTTCACATTATGGTGGCGGTAACACGTACACGTGGCCATAGCCCAGTCCTCAGGCATTGAGCAGTCAATAGTTGTCATCAAATAACCTTCAATGTACTGATTGAACACAAACAAGTGCAGATGTGAATGAATAGACTCGGTCAAGCTCTATTACATAGCATCACGATTGAACTCTAGCTTTTAAATAATACCCTCGTTCATTACACGGTTTGTTTTTTGTCAAATTTGTTGATTTTGCCTCTTGGGTATTTTCAACAATTATTTTAAATCGTATGCCATAATGTACTTATCAATTGCATCCCCAGCCCGGCGGACCCGGGGATATCTACAGTCCCGGCCCCCTTGCGGCTGTTGATTTACCAAAATAAATCAAAACAGATTTTTCAGAAACCTTTCTCAAATGTCATTATAGTTGGGTATGTACAGGGGGGTTCCCGTGCACCCCCACAGTACTAAACCAAACCAACTTTTATGGATGCCTTTTAGGGTCCTTAAACACATTTTAGATGTTAACAGTGAAAAAAACCCGATGCTCTCCAGATATCCAAGATGGCGTCCAAAATGGCCGCCAAAACTGGCCAAATCTCATAAAATGACATATAGCAATCAAATTGTATGGTGAAAGTATAGTTTTAATAGTGGGTTGTATGTATTATACCACTAGACACTCATATCCAGTACTTTTGCTTTGTTAACACACCTAAATCCAAGATGGCCGCCAAGATGGCCGCCAAAATGGTAAAATTCCATATACTGGCATATATAAACCAACATGTATGATGATCAGAGTATAGTTTTAACAATGGGATGTATGTGTTAGACCACTAGAAACTCATATCTAGTGTTTTTGCTTTGTTAGCATACTGTAAAACCAAAATGGCCGCCAAATTGATGGCCAAAAATGGTCAAAAGTGGTCAAAACTCCATAAAATAGTATAATATCAACCGAAATGTATGATGAAAATATAATTTTAACGATGGGATGTATGTGTTAGACCACAAGTAACTCATATCCAGTATTTATGCTATGTTAACATGGTTCAAAATCCAAAATGGCTGCCAAAATGTGTTCGAAATGGCTGCAAAAATTGTCAAATTCCATAAAATGGGATAATGTAGTTTTAATGATGGGATGCATGTATTAGACCCCTAGTAACTCATATCTAGTATTTCTGCTTTGTTCACATACTTACAAATCCAAAATGGCCCCCAAAATGGGTCCCAAAATGACTGAAAAAAATGTTGAAATTCCATATAATGGGCCGATAATATCAACCAAAATATGATGAAAGTATATATCTTTAACATTGGTGTGTATGTATTAGACGTAGACAACTAGTAGCTCATATCCAGTATATTTGCATTGTAATAACATACTTTAAAACCAAGATGGCCACTGAGTTGGCTGCTGTTAATGTAAAAATAGTAAAAACATACAATTTGGTAAACGTGATGTACTAACACTCATACAATATCTATTGTGGATTAGCATTCACTCATGAAGATTTTTTTAAACATTTGCAGCGGCCATTTTGGTGGCCATCCTGGATTCAAAGTATGTTATTATAATGTAAATATACTGGATATAAGTTACTTGTGATCTTATACATACATCCCAATATTAAAACTATACTTTCATCATACATTTTGGTTGATAAATACCATTTTATGGAATTTCGACAATTTGTTCAGTCATTTTGGGACCCATTTTGGAGGCCGTTTTCGATTTGTAAGTATGTTAACAAAGCAAAAATACTAGATATGAGTTACTAGTGGTCTAATACATGCATCCCATCATTAAAACTATATTTTCACCATACATTTAGGTTGATATTATCCCATTTTATGGAATTTGACAATTTTTGCAGCCATTTCAAAAGGTCAAATTGTATAGGCGTTATAGGGATTGTATTAGGCGTATATAGGGATTGTGACCGTTTGACCCTGTATAAGGCACACAAACGATTCAAGGTGGTAAAAACTACCATTTCTTGAACCCTTGTGATCTGACGAACAATTTGAGATATCGTTTGTCAAAATCGGAACATGTTCAAATTTTGACCCCAAAAGCAAAGGTCAACGGCCTTTTTCACGTTTTGGTCAATATCTCAGTAACCACGCATCGGAAGTGGGGCAAACTATACATTTTTTGAATCCTTGTGCTTCTTAGCTTAATTGAAGCTATTTGATTTTTGTATCCCCCAGTATGGCGGCCATATTGGAATTGGCCATTATCGTAGTCCCAAAAGGCTAAAATGTTGGCATCCATCAAAAATCAAAAGAGTATGGTATGGGCAACATATGGGCCAACTTTGGTACTTTTAGAAGAATTTGAACCAAATATCCCTTAGCCCCCAACTATATGACAGAATGTTGTTTACTCTTAATCAATACGCCGGTGGGAACCTGCATCTTTGTCCCGTCCAAGCCAGTGTTGGCGGTGCGTTCTTACAGGGGACTTGCCACAATTGAAGTCGCGTGGCCGCCTTTGTCTGGCTTTGGTACGGCAATGCTGGAGCGCCCTCCATAACATAAATTGAATACGATGTTTTGAAAGCATAAAATACAATAAGCTAGGGGACTCAAAACGTCATTGTCTGTGTCCCTTAAAAAAAACCAATGCGGATAGTGAATGTGATAGCAATATATCAGGCGTAGGTAACATGGTAGATAAAACCCCGTTTCTCTTGACCTTAATAGTTTGTCGCAACTGGTCTAGTTGGCGCTATAACATGGTCGAAGCCAACCACTGCTTGCCTTATGCGGCATGTCGCAACTGTGAAAGGGGGCGCTGTGTACATGAACCAATTTGATTACAGGCACAGATCTGGAGTTTCTTATCCCATAATTATTAATATCCCTGAATATATCTGCTGGAATATCTGTCATCGTAAATGTTAATGTTCAAGCGAGTAATACTCGAATAAACTATAGCACCATACGATTTTGCAGGGAACCCAACTTGCCTCAAAACTTACCACCTGACGACAATTTCCAAGCAGCAGATTCGTATCGTATAGATGGCAAGATTAAGATGAAAACCAGGCAGTTATGTACTAGTAGTAGTAGTAAGTAAGCTTTTAGTATTACTAGGACCTAGGACCTGCGAATCTCATGTGGCATTTTAATAGCACTGGACGTTATCAAAGTACTGATTCTTAAACTAACAGTCCTAACACAGTCATGCAGTGGCGTTAATAGACTTTTTTCATTTTGGGGGCAAGAAGGGGCAGTGACTTGAAATGGGGGGCTCCATTCCACACCCTACACCCACACCGATTTATTTCATTTGGGGGCAGGGGGGGGGGCGGCAAGGATTCCAAGTAGGCCAAATAAATATATATATATATATAGTATTAGTAGTTGTGGGAGAAGTTTCTCGTCCCCGTGCTCATCCGTTTTGGCTGCCGCATCAAGGAGAGGTGTGTTTTTTAAATTACCTTGATTTTTCTATTTTGTCATCGTCTTTTTCAAGACATTTTCGAAAATCTGAGTCATTTTCACAATGAATCTATCTCCACTTTTTCTCAATCGTGAAAATATTCTCGTTTCCAGTCTGGTCTAGTACAGGTGGAGTAAAATGCTACCAATGACGCCCGCAATGACGCTATTATAAATACTGTGAAAAGTCTATCCAAATGCATCAAATCCTCTGTGGAATATTCTCCGCCATCTTGGATCAGCCATTTTGCAAAACAAAACAAAAAAGTGGCCGCATCCTCGGTTTTTCAACAAGTTCAGACGAGAAACTAGGTTTTTTTTACTTGGCCTTTAATACAAACACAACACCAAAAGTAAGTTCCCCCCACCCCCCCCCCCCCCCCCCCCCCCCTAAACAATTCGTCATGACATCGTAAGATAAAACATTTTACCAATAAAACTTAGTTAGAAATATCCTATGACTGTTTCCTAAGTGGGTCATTATTAAAGCGGTCCTTTTTGGCCATGTCAGGGTAGCGAGCGGGGGAGGGGGAGGGGAGGGGGATAGGACAAAGTTTAAGTCCAAAACGACCCGAAAAAATGCTTTACACAATGGGACAGGGGGGAGTTTTCGGAAAACTTTGTGAGTAACCGGCCCTGAGAGGCCCAGAACCAAGCGGCCCATGTGGCGACCGCCACAACGCCACAGTGGCCAGTCCGCCCCTGGGACTCATTCCGTGTCAAAACAACCAAAATCTAGAAATTTGGTACAGGTCACCTCTTATATTTTGCTGAAATCCATATATAATGTTCATGTATGTGTGAAATGAACACATGCAAAGTAAAAAAATCCATTCAAAGTCGTTTGGGAATTATAGCCTGTGGAAGTTGGTGGGTCACGGCAGAACATTAGCGCAAAAGTCGCGTCGTTGAATATTTTGCGTTTTGTAGGACACTTTAAAGTGCCTTCCCAATATGATACTGAGCTGAAACTTGGTTTCTAGGGAGACAGTAAGCCAAATAACCTTGAAAATGCAAAGGTATTCAACCGTGAAGGATTTTCCTGATTTTCAGACCCCCCTGAGACCCCCTGAATAATCAGAAAAGCTTCAAATTGCATATATGCATTCTATGGTCACATGTGGTTACATCCAACAGATGGCAAGATGTTCACATTTTTGCTCAGTCAGGTGAAAAAAATGAACGGATTCATACTAAAGAGAAACCATTCCAATGTTCTCACTGCGATAAAAGTTTCTCTAGTTCAAGTCGGAGGACCAGACATGAAATGATTCATACTAAAGAGAAACCATACCAATGTTCACACTGTTGTAAGAGTTTTTCCCATTTAAGTCATATGACCAGCCATGAAAGGATTCATTCGAAAGAGAAACCATTCCAATGTTCACACTGTGATAAATGTTTCTCTCGTTCAAGCAACAGAACCATACATGAAAGGATTCATACTAAAGAGAAACCATACCAATGTTCATACTGTGACAAGAGTTTCTCTAATTTAAGTAATAAGATCACCCATGAACGGATTCATACTAAAGAGAAACCATACCAATGTGCACACTGTTATAAGAGGTTTTCCCAAGTTAGTAGTAAGACCATCCATGAAAGGATTCATACTAAAGAGAAACCATACCACTGTTCATATTGTTATAAGAGTTTTTCCCAATTAAGTCATATGACCAGCCATGAAAGGATGCATACGAAAGAGAAACCATTCCATTGTTCACACTGTGATAAATGTTTCTCTCGTTCATGGGACAGAACCAGACATGAGAAGATTCATACTATAGAGAAACCATACCAATGTGCACACTGTGATAAGAGGTTTACTCAATTAAGTAGTAAGACCACCCATGAAAGGATTCATACTAAAGAGAAACCGTACCAATGTTCATACTGTGACAAGAGTTTCTCTGATTTAAGTAATAAGATCACTCATGAACGGATTCATACTAAAGAGAAACCATTCCAATGTTCTCACTGCGATAAAAGTTTCTCTAGTTCAAGTCAGGGGACCAGACATGAAATGATTCATACTAAAGAAAAACCGTACCAATGTTCATACTGTGACAAGAGTTTCTCCGATTTAAGGAATAAGATCACCCATGAACGGATTCATACTAAAGAGAAACCGTACCACTGTTCATACTGTGACAAGAGATTCTCTCATTCAAGAACTAAGATCACCCATGAACGGATTCATACTAAAGAGAAACCATACCAATGTGCACACTGTTATAAGAGGTTTTTCCAAGTTAGTACTAAGACCATCCATGAAAGGATTCATACTAACGAGAAACCATACCAATGTGCACACTGTTATAAGAGGTTTTCCCAAGTAAGTAGTAAGACCAGACATGAAAGGATTCATACTAAAGAGAAACCATAGCACTGTGCATACTGTGACAAGAGTTTCTCTAATTCGAGTATAAATAAGGTCACCCATGAACGGATTCATACTAAAATGAAACCGTAACAAATGTGCACACAATTATGTTATCAACATGATCAATGTCTCTTTACAACACTTACTCTCGCCAAACTACAGCAAAATGCCTGGCAGCACATGGATCCATTGGTAGACCTATGCCTACTACATTTGAAGCATTGAAACATTGAATTATTGAAAAGAGTCCCAACTTTTCAATTAGAATATCTTACTTACAATTCGAGATCCTTGTTATACTTTCATCCACTACGCTCATCGCACCAGAGCCTTCAACCAATATATATTCCTTAGAGGCGTTGGCTCCTTTACTCATTTGCAATAAATCGTAGCAACTACAGCGTGTATCAAAAAAAACGCAACACTTTTTGTCGAGAGCTGTACGGTCACAGTAAAAGACAAATCACTCTAAATATCGATTATTTATTCGCTGAGATATTAAAGGTACAAGTAGAGAAGTGCAAAACACGTTTTACATCGTTCGTTCTAAACACTTGGAATTTCCTGTCCGATTAGTGTTATGGGTTAACAGTTACTATGTAATCTTAATGTCTGGAAAGGTTTATCTTAATTTCCTTTGTTTGAGTAAGGCGGTTCATAAAATCATTGAATCGTGTAATCTGATAATCATTCGACCATTTGAATACTACGTCAATCACCCTTTTTAAGTGCTGAACCACCGATTGCTATGACCGCCACATAATGTCTATGGTACGTTCTTTCATAAATTAAAGTTCATAATCGACGAATCTTATAACAAGGACAGCATTTTGAGGGTCGAGCAGCACCATAATGTCCCATTCCCATTCACAACAGACTAACAATGACTGATTCATACCAGACAATTACTACCTTCACTGGACTATTTCATTTGTTTATCTTTTGAATAATGTGCCATACTGTTTCATTTATGACATTAACGAGAGAAAAAGAGAGAGGACTTGCAAACATACTTTGTCATCTGGATTTTCAAGTTGTGTCATTAACTATCAACTAATTTATTGCCAGATTTAATTAATATTGATATGATACTGTAATAGCCAGACATTTGATACTTTTAACATGACATTTTCTTCTCAGAATGATGAGTATGATTCCAATTATTTAAGTACAATGAGTTATTAAAGTACAAGTAATAAGTACACCTAACAGAATATATAATTTTCAGAGTGATTTGTAATTTGCCGTAATCGGAGAGCTCGCGACAAAAAGTGTTGCGGTTTTTTTTTGATACACCCTGTATATGGGTTCCCATACACGATTTGAAATCACTGGCCACCGAGTTTCGGGGGGGGGTGGGGTTGCAAGCAGTTCTGGTGTAATTGCAAAGATAAGGAACATATTCTCGTATGCCAATTTGAATATACCAGACTCCTGAACAAACAATGCCATAATAAAAGGTCCAGGCCGCCATCGTCTGACTTTGGTATGGTAATGATGGAGCGCCCTCCATAAACTGACGTTTTGAAAGCATAACATCACTAAGCATGGGGACTCAAAACGTCACGAGCCTAGTTAAATGGTTACAGGGTTTTTTATATTCAGATACCCCATACATATGTCTATATATTATTCCCTTATCTTTAATTATATAATTACTTCATATGATCATCATTTAGTACTAATGATAAACTATCATGATAATTACTATTAGCAAGCTTTTCATGTCACAGGGGAAGTAAGTCAATATGACAATGATGACACAATGGTTAATATACACAAAAAGCAGTGAATAAAATGCATCAATGATGGTAATTCGTCATTGCAAATATCTTTACAGACACAATTCAAAATATAATTAAGATTTATTAATTATTTATCTTTCCTCAGAGTACGCCAGTGCACATATAAATGATGCAACAAAACCCTAATTGCTTCTGGACGGATTGGAACCAGCAACCTTCGTAACAGATCCACGAAGGTTCCTGGTTCGAATCCGGCCAGAAGCACATGGGGTTTTTTTTCATTGTTTATGTGCACAGGCCTACTCTGTGGAAAGGTAAATAATTGATCATTCCACTTTAAACCCAGAGAACTAAGTATTATAATCTATAATCTATAATAGATATCTCAAGAGTGTAATTTCGAATTTGGCCACTTTCGGACTAGAACTGGACTGTTAAGGGGGTGTTAAAGGCATATTGTGTGATCTTTTCCAGGGAGCGCCCACTATTCATGATTTTTATTAGGAAGTAAATTTTCTTGAAGATTTACCTTTTCTAATCATAAATATATTCTGAGTTACAGAGCAATACGATACCTAATTACTTCAAAATCCTGGTTTTAGAGTGAAAAATAAGTTGTCGCGCGCAGACCTGACAGTTTATTTTCACTCTTTAAACTAAGAATATATTTTTGATTTATGATCAGAAATGTAAATCTGCAAGAAAATCAACTTTCTAAAACAAATCATGACAAGAGGGCAATCCCTTGAAAAGATCAAATAATATGCCTTTAACCCTAATAATATGACATTTATCAAGCGCTGTAACTTTTGAATTATTAATGTAATATATATAAAAGTCTACATTTTTGGAAACAGGAAATGATTCA